>LUCH01009224.1:1687-13524 GCA_013368495.1 Paragonimus heterotremus | reverse complement strand
GGCCAACAAACAGGCACCTTCTTTGCTCCTACCTGTGACATCAGTGAAACAGTTACAGGAAGTTTATAGCAAAATGTTAGATTCCAAGTTCCATTCAGCAATGGTGAGTGTGGAGATCACTAACCGGCTAATGTTCCACCTATAGGCTGATCACTTTCAGGGTATCAGTGCCCCCAGTGCTGGAACCATACTTATGAGTATGCTGGAGAGATTAATGACCCGGACAGTCGCCTCACAAATCACCTATTCCGGTGCACACCAGACGTTTGCCTTCAAACGAACACAATTAAAAGCATTTTTACTGGGTAAGACGTGCCATATCGCATTCATTCGGTACATACTTAAGGCAAGTGCGTGAGAGAACGGAATACGCAACCATCCAAGACAGCATCCTTAATGAATGTTGTAAAGGGTGGTTGCATTGTGCAAGGGACAAACGATATACACCCAATCCGTGCGCACAAGAAAGTGGGGGCAGTAGTCAGGTTTGTGGGAGGTAACATAACGGCATCTTTTCTAAACAGGAGAACATACGGATTATGGATCTGGATGAACGAAATGCTTTCGACCTAGATGCAAATTGACGCTCTACATTGTGTACACGTGTTGTAAATATTTGCCATTAATATACTTACTTTTCTAAACGATACAACTTGTTTTCCCTTAAATTACATATTGAAAAAGGCCGTATTGTAATGGTTAGTTAGGTTTCAGGGCTACAGGCATTGTGAGGGATATAACTGGGATGACGTTATGCGGCAGGTTAATAACCGGAGGGGATACTAACAAGAACAGCTGGTTTAAGCGTGCGTTTTGCTGAGCTGCTATTGGTCCGTAAAACCTACGCGTTTGATTGGCTCAAAAAACAGCGGGGAAAACGCTTTCGCTGTGGACACCACGCCGTTTCCCTGACGATCACGCCTGATTGGCTGCTTGACAAAAAAGCGGGACTACGCGTCGAAAAAGGAATTGTGTTCATAGGGTATACCACTGTTGTGAACATTTCCATCAAATCATGACGTGCGCTGAACTAGAGACGAGGTGACCTGCTGTAAAGATGGCATTGGAGAACACTGCCAGCTGGAAATATCACGACACTTATAACTGCTCCGTTTATTTGTCCTAACTTATGGGTTCAGACAGTTCGTACCTTACGCCGGAACACATCGGTGGACCAGCGGAATCAGCGGGGACGGAAACATGGGGTTAAAAACGTGAATCAATTATTTGGTGATTATGGAAAGAGGTACCTACTACCTCCGGTTTCTTCAACACAGAAAGGAGCCCTCTACTTTCACGCGTTATGAGTGTCTTAACGGATGAGTGAAACTGTGTATCAGATGGAGTCTTCATCATCATGTTGTTCATCACATCCGAAATCTGCAAGAAATCTGTGTACGTACACACGAAGGAATTTACTTTCTTCGGTTATACCAACAGGATAATCGTTCCAACTTATGTTGACTCACACAGTACACTGTCGGCGGACCGGTTCAACTCAAAATTTGTTGTGGTTGGTGTGCGGGACTTGCTAGTCACGATCACTGAGGTAGTGCAAACATCGACTGAAAAAGATGGAACGGCAGTTATCCGTTTCACAGGATTCGCCTTGAAGGTCGTTCAAAAGGCAAAACGGTCCTTTTGCCGCGAATCCTCGACTTTTGAATATTTTTTGAAATTTTAAAATCGAAATTTCAGGTAAAGTACCCGCAATACGTCAATTGTAAATAACCGTCGTTAATAGAAAGATATGAGTACATCGAATAAGTCCCAAAGGTATTAGCTTTGTAATGAAAAATATTTCCACCATTTTCGCGAAAACAACCCGTTATTGACGTTACCTTAATTTTCCAGTCTTATAAATGCGATTATCGCTATTTTCCTTGTGAAATACGTCATCCTATAGCCTGAGAATGCTTGATTTTGCGGCGTTTCAAAGATATGGTCGAAGAGGCAATATAAGACCATACTGTGTTTGTTTTGCACTTCAACAAGGACATCAGCATATTTGATAGTGAAACATGTATGATAACATTTGCAGCTTCCTTTTCTGTACGATATTCATCCTATTTTCCCTTTTTTGCAAGATTTCGGGTGGATACTGACCGATGAAACGTTGCTCTTAAAAACGGTTGGAAATGATGTTATTAAATGGTTGTTACCGTCTTCGGTGTATACAGAACGGCGTAAGAAAAGGTTACCATGTCCCACTCTATCATCGAGAATCTTCAGAAGTAAATTATATTCACCCTGCTGCATTGTTTCTAACTAGATTGAGGTCACGTGGCTTTCATGCGGAACAATCTACGGAAACAGATTAAATCAAGCCGCCTGCCGACCACCGGGACGTATACCTCTCAGCCAGTCACGCTATGATGTTTGGAACGCTAAGTATCGATCGCGGTGTAGAAAATTCCCAATCACTGTGGCAATCAATGGAATCAAAGATGGTGATCACCGTATACCCCCAAACGATTTAAATACAGATTTTCATCGCCTCCTGCTTGTGTTTGTTCTCCAAATTGTTCATGGTATGGGTAGTTCGGAAGGAGCAGCTACTAGAGTGAACATATGCGGCATATCCAGACGCTGATCATAGCTTAAGTCAACCGGGTTTAGCAGCTACTGGTGTGAACGTATACTGATGCGTAGTAGGGTATTTTGATTTTTCATATAGACTGAACTCACCAGTAATCAGATATCGTTCAACAAGTTCATGATTTCTGTGATTTCAACTTGGAGAGAAGTCCTAATCGAGAGGGGTCATCGATTGGAGTTAACAGACAGTAACTGTGTCTTCTTTCGAAACGATCGGGCAACCTGATCATCACTCACTAGCAAAGGTGGTTGAGCGTTCACATGTGATAATTCGGTAGTGCCTAATGTGAGGTCAATGGCGCAATGATAAACACGGTGGCTTCATGAACAACATATCCGTGGTTCAAGTCCCGGCAGTGGCGAGAATATGCACTACTGATGAGCTCTCATGAGAACGAAACTCGAGTCTAGTGTTTCTTTTCGAAAGAAACCGACTTGAAAGCCCATGGGAATGTGACAGCTGCGATCAGTAGTTGGTGATGTTCAGTCTATATGAAAAATGAAAATCCCCTACTACTCATCAGAAATCACGTTTAGACCCACGGAAAACAGAGTAACAGTGTACCTTACTCCTCCTCATTGTCTGCCGCAGCCATTCGGTGGGAGAAAAAATGGCTACGAAAAGTTTTTGCCTATAAACGAGTATGACATACGAATTTTGACCGCTAAGATGCTGACGTACGGCATCACGTACATGAAAGTAACACAGTAGGATTTCGCGGCCGAGTACCATATGAGCTGCTTTCACTTGCGCAACCATCCTATCCATGACTAGTGTTCCCACACCATTATGATCGTCCATTATTTCATGAAAGATATCGAAGTCTACTTAGTGAGGAAATCTTCTCACTACGAACGTGCACTTATACCACAGGACGGCCGTGTCTCATACCGTCTGTCACGAGAAACTGACATAACTTCCACCTTTCAAAGTATCAGGAAATATACAATGACATACTTGTGCCTATTTTCCCGTGAGTGGCATTCAAATCTACGACATGCGAGAAAGCCTCAGGTTAGTTCAATCTGCTTCCGTTGGGCGAAGCAGATATTTGTGCACCTGTTGACTTCATTCCTCATGGTGCGCACCACACCTATCGCACTGATCACCGACAACACATCGTCGAGGTACTCTAACGTTCCATGGCCAAACTTACGTAGCAAACTCACTTGACGTTGCAGGCTTTAACTTGCGGCAGATGTTTCCAACGTCACCGGTTGTAAAATGCTTTCCGTAAACGTCAGCCGCACACTCCTTTATGTCAGCAGTTGCTGCATTGTATTGGATCAGACTCCTGCAATCGTTCAATTTACCGACAGTGAGTCCATGATTCTTATGGTGAGTACCATAAAGCAGACGATTCAGAGGGTGGTTTTGCCCCAATTTGGAAGAGCTCACAACCAGAAACGCATCTCGTCGGACCACATGAACTCGCGACCTGCAACATGTGTTGCGAGAGTTCATCCGTTAAAACTGACAATAATTAATCCTCTAGACATTTCGCACATCTCTGCATAAACTCTTAGCCTTCAATACTTCGTACAACGACGAAAAATCTGCATAGTTTTCAGGCATCTATGTCACCTCACCTTATTGCACTTCGGAGCAGTTGCCGACCTGCTGCTCGTCCCACGAACGTAAATAACGCCGACCTCACCCGTGTACCTGTGAAGGCACTTCTGGAATTGTGAGAAAGTGTGAAATTCACGATCCTGAAACACCGCCTTGAACGTCGCAATGCAATTCATTTCCTACAAATAAAAGATAAACAACTGACAGCAAAACAACATACAAATGACAAGCATGAAAAAATTAATGAAGAAAACCCAGCATTCAGAAGCAAACATTGTCATACGCAATCGACGTAACAACATCTGTACCGATTTTTGAAAAACAATCACGGTAAGTCATTTTCAATTAGCGGGCGGTTGAAACAAACACACATGTGTCCATGAGGCAGATTTCGACGATTTCAATTTCTGCACCAGTTGCCGAGCTACTAAAAATAGTTTTTTTCCAGTAAAACAATTTTCCCCGGCAGGACAGCTCAGGAGCTCACTGTCCACGGCTAGCAATTATGCTCTTACTGCAAAAGAAACTGACAGACTTGAAACACTGAAGCCAAGGCACAGAAGCACGCTGGATTTTTTCTTCACTATACATATGAGCAACATATATGAATACATAAAACATGGAACGCAGTTGCGTTATATAAAAGTAGGAAACCTCACGCTCCGTTGAGAACAGAGAGGCATGACGCTGAGGTAACTGATGAGAGAGAAATTCCATGAGGGACCTTGTTGTAAACGTTATTACTCTCCAAGATAAGGCGGTTGTTGTTAACCCTGTTGAAACATGTGAAACCTTCATCTCACATTTTACTGCTTTGTTTAGCTGGGAAACCCCGCATTACCTGTTAATACCCCATCGAAAACAACCAAATTTATAAGTGGCGTTTTGATTGATGTTAGAAGTATCCGCTCGGAGTTAGCTATCATTAAACCCTAAATCCATCCATGACCTGTTGGTATGTGACTGGTAGTTGTCATGCAAGGATACTAAATTTGTCCACGCTTTCATCTCTATGCAGCAACTTCACTCCCCACTAGAAAAAGTCAGCCAGCATGTCTTGCTACAAATGTGGTCCGAAGCAGGAAGTTAATAATCGTCTCCCCATCAACCACACATCAGTGTATCAAAAATGTTCGAGGGGATAATAAAAGTGCCAACTGTCGAGTTATTGGGGTTACATAGCCTTATAAACCTTTTGCAGCACGGTTTCCTTAGTAAGAGCTCTTGCATAACACGTCAGTTGGAATTCTTAGACATTATATGGACGTCCACCGATGCAGGAAATGCGGTGACCATCATACTCCTAAACATGCAAAAGGCTTCCGACCGTATGCCCTATGAGTGACTCTTGGTCAGAATAACACAACTTGGCATAAAATATCCCTTGTATAGCCGGCTGCCGCCATATCTTGAAGGCCGAACACGAACGAACAAAATAGGAGAGCACCGCTTGGCGTCGAGACCAGTGACCTGTGAGGAGACTTAAAGAAGCGCACTGGGACCGCTTCCTTTCCCTATGTATGCGAATGACATATGCGATTTAATTAAACGTAACAGGCTCTTTCTGTTTGATGAAGATATCAAAAGCGTCTGCACTTTTCGCCAGCCAAGCAACATCACATTCTATCTAGAAAATACACAACAGGACCTTGCATCACTGTATTCATGGTTCAACACATGGCTCATGATGTTCTCGGCAAACGAACCTAGCATTATAACTTACGATTTTCAAATATCCGATGGTTCCGTCTCACTGGATTGCCATGATATTGACGCCGACATTTTGGCTCAAGATCTAGAGTTGGTTATTCGAACTCCTTCAGCCTCTCCAAATAAGTACGCTTTCGTATGTCAAAAACTAGAAGGACAACAGGCAGTATCAAAAAGACGTTCGGTCCACCGGATGCAAGGCTGGCCGTTTACGAAGTGTGCGCCAGACCTCAACTTGGGTATTGCACCTTCACTTACGGCCACCTACGCAAATATGGCGGGCTTTTGTTGAGAAGTCTCCAACGGTCGTTTAACAAGAGCCGATTAAGCCATTTTTCTTAAATCACCTGTAGAGAACACAGCCAAACACTTGGCATTGACCCACTCTGGTTGGGAAGATTGACCTCACATTGGGCACGACCAACTTATCCTAACTGAACGTTCAACCGCTTTCGCTTGTAGGTTATGACCAAGTTGTCCAATCGTCTCGATAGGTGACGCAGTTATTGTCTGTTGAATGCAATCGATATGCCCACGAGTATGACATCCTAGGCAGGTCGAAATCTCCGACCTCATTAAACCCGTTAGTCAAATGTGGGCGATGCACAAATCAAAATTAACCTAATCATCGACCACTCAACAGTGAATTCTTTGCTGTAAAATCTTCCTGTAACTGGAGTAAATTTCCGAAAGATATCAGAGCCAGTAACAATAGAGGTTTAAAAAGAACCTACACACCTAAATTACGTTATCAAACGCACTGTCTATCTGCAAAAATTAGGCGTCTTCTGATGACCTATTTGAACATTCAACCGTCAGCAACTTATAACGTATGTACCCATACCTACTATCAAGTTCTCATCAAACCAGTTCGGTTGAAAATGTTTGGTGTGACTCTACCGTTTGCCTGCACTCCATCTCGCGTTAGGCACATTACATGCTCAGGAAACAGTTGAAAAACCAACGCAATTTTCTTATTGTGCTTTATTGTACAAGCATTACGCATAGTGCTTGACAATGTGAAACTGAAGCCCGCAGTAAGTTCAGCAAAATGACCCTATATGAAGTTCTATTTAGAACACAGAAAAAAACAGGAGCGTAATTAATATATACATTTTTCTCACACATATATGTATATGCCCACTCGTAATAATCTCATCAGGCTATTGTAGCGACCCTGTTCGTTATTGTCAACTATGTTAGAGCCACGAGTGCCATTTATACTCTTTTTTTCCAACATTTGTGTACTTAAACATTTGTTTGAACGGGTAGAGATTCCGAGGAGTACCCCTAGGGCTCGAACGCACGACCCCGCTGCGTGCTCGCTTGCCGCTCCACTCTGTGATTTTTCGTCTTGACATTCGTTCACTCTCGTGTTGATTTGCAGGTCGACAATATATTCTTTTCCTACATGTTGTGTTATTCTCAACCGATCGTCTTCGGCTCTCCTGATCCCACATATTGGTGTGCCCGTGTAAATTGTGTATTATAATGTACATTCAAGTTCCAGAACTGTATTGGGAATATATTGTTCAACAACCGGCGTATGGCATGCGATGCTGACAAGTTCTCGCAGCTTATACCACGCCTCTCTCGAGATAAGTTAAACCAAGTTGGCGGTATCCTGCTATGCTCAGCAACTGATCGTTATGATTCGGCCAAGCAAACGACTCTTAAAGTAACACAGTCGTCCGGCAACGCGCATCTGGAACAACTGTTCTACCAATTAAAGTTTGGAGACAAGAGCCGTCGGTTCACTTCGGGGAAATGCTACATGCAGCAGATAAGTCGTAGTCGTCAGAACCTCTTTTGCAAGAGTTATGGGTGCAACTACTGCCTGACTATATACATGGGTTGTTGTTCGTGTGGCCCTCACGTCCGTTAGGTGATCTAGCGGCTTCGGCCGATGCAGTACTTGAACATTTTTGAGGCAAGACGCCGCCACCATTAGTGGGATAGCTCGTTACCTCCAGCATTTCCCCGGGTAGTTTGTTAACCACAAAAGACGCCGAAATAGCGGTCCTTCACAAGGCACTTGGATGTTATGAGCGCAACCCTTAAGAACCCAGCGCTGAAATAGCTCAGCTGCGGAGTGACCTGGAGGATCTTTGTGTCAGCACTCAGCGTACTAGTTCACTACCGGAAATCCCACCGACGCGTGCTTGATCACCGTCAGAAATAAAAACTAACGACCTATGTAGGCACCATAAGATGTACGGTGCTGATGCTGACCGGTGCCGTACACCATGTAGCCGTCGTACTAACAAATGTTTAGACTGGCAGGCCGGCATGTTTTAGAGATGCAAGTCACAGTCCAGTCAAACATCAGTCGTCTTTTCCTTCATAACGATTTGACGTCCAAAATGCACTTCTTAATCAATACAGGAGCGGAGGTTAGCGCCAACCCGCAATCAGTAACGGGTGATCGATCAGAATCTGACATTACGCTCTGAGCAGCTAACGGCGAACCCATTAGAACCTTCGGCCGTCGACTGCTGAGTTAAAACTATGGACTCCGACGGAATTTTCGCCGGGTTTTCCTGGTAGCCGATATACCCTTCCCTATTAACGGGACCGAGTCTCTCCAACATTTCCATTTGCTGGTCGATGCACGTCAATGTTAGGGGTAAGCCGTTTCATACGGCTGTGATCAGCTCAACCCAGCCAGTCTCATAGTTGGCAAGTCCTACGAGAAACATTCATCTGAATTCCCCTTACTGGCCTGTTCGGTTAACGAACTACCGGCCAAGACAACCGTCGTCACACGAAAGCCGTCAGTTCGAAGTGGTCCACACCGCTTAATTTCTGATAAGCTGAAAATTACCCCAGTCAAATTCGAGCATCTGCATCAACACGGCATTGTACGTCATTCTAATAATCTATGGGCCTCGCTGTTGCACACGGTACCTCAAATGACTGATAATGGCTGGTGCCCATGTGGCGACTATCCAGCATTGAACCACACGACCACTGCTGATAGGTGCCCAGTTCCGCATATTCAAGACTTGACAGTGAACTTATCAACAGTGCAGGTATTCACAAAAATCGACCTAGTGTGTGCGTATAACCAGATTCCTGTAGCCCTCGGAGATAACACGAAGACAGCGGTCATAGCACCGTTCGGACTTTTCGAATTTTAACATAGGCCGTTTAGTCAGGGCAACGCCGGTTGAGCTTTTAAACGTTTTATTCACGACGGGTGCCGTGGACTGGACGACGCCTACCAGTATTTGGATGACGTCTCGGTCGCTAGCTCCTCACACAATGAACATCGCACGTACTTACGTTCGCTATCTGCCCGTTTTTTGCATCATGGAGTGGATATACTTCTAGCTAAGTGCTCGTATGGGAAGCAGCGGGTAAATTTCGTAGGCCACAGTATATCTACGGACTGGATCGAGTCCCTCTCCGACAAAGTGCAGGCAGTAGTGCATCAACGGTGCCGACATCGTTCAGGCAACTCAGTCGTTTCGGTGATTTGGTAAATTTTTATCGTCGTTTCATTCCTAATTACGCACACACAATGCAACTGCTCGCCGACCTGCTGAAAGGTGAGGTGCGCTCACTTTTATTTACAACGGCCGCAAAAGACGCCTTCTTTAGTTTACCAACAGCTATCGCCAATAAACATCGTTGTCACATCATCACACATCCGCTCTCCTAGGCGTTAAATGTGGATGCATCAGACGTGGCCGTAGGAGCAGTCCTACGACAGCAACTCGATGATGACTGGTGCTCACTAACTTTCTTCTCTACAAGAGCCTTGGAAAAGAGCTATTGGCGGTATATTTCGGCATCCGCCACTTTCGACATGTTATGGAAGGCAAGGAGTCCATCATCATCACAGACTGTAGGCCGCTAATATATGTTCTACTCCCGGTAACCGACAGATACTTTCTCAGAGAGACTCGACACTCGGATTATGTCGCTCAGTTCACGACCGGTATCCATCAGATTTCAGGTGTTGCGAACCCAGTCGCCGATGCCCTCTCTTGCACCAATGCTACAACGAGTAGGGTAGACAGCTCAGTCGATCTGGCAGCGGTAGAAGCTGCACAGGATAAAAATCCTGAGGTAGAACAACTTCGTCAGTCCAGTTCCTTTAAGCTAAAGAGCGTTCCCATGAATTCATCCGAAGGGATGATCATCTGTGACATGTTACAAGGCATCCCTTGCCCGGCTATTCCACCGGCTTTCTGCCGCCGAATTTTTGATACGTCGCACAGCATGCCTCATCCACACATCCGTTCTACAATCAAAATTGTCACCGACCGCTTTGTTTGGCTTAATGTCAGTCGCGACATCCGTACATGGGCCAAAGCGTACATGCACTGCCAACGGTCGAAAATTAATTGTCAAAAGCGTATCCCAGTGGGAGTTTTGCCGCCCTTGATGAGCGTTTCTATCACGTACATGTTGACCTGGTCGGACTTTTGGCACCATCAAACGGGTTAACATACATTTTGATATGTGTACATGGATTTACACGTTGGCCAGAAGCTATAAGCATTACGAATTGCTCATCGGAAACCTTCGCGCCAGCCTTCTTGGAACGCTGGGTTGCCCGCTTTGGCTGGCCCATCTTAGTGACCACCGATCGCGGGTCACAGTTTGACCTGACCTTCGCGTCACTTCTCAACACACTAGGCTGTAGTCGAACTTGTACAACAGCGGGATAGTTGAGCGTTTTCGTCGCCAACTGAAGAGATCGCTGTTTGCTATTAACAACCTGTCGTGACACGAGGTTCTGTCAGTAATCGTGTTAGGTATCCGAAACACGCTGTAGGCTGACCTGTATACCACCCCCGCCCAGTTAGTTCATGGGTGATCCTTACGCTTACTCGGAGAAATGGTTACCCCACGCACAGCGGGACCCGTCAACTTCACAGATAACGGCGATCGGCTGGCCCAGCACATGAGACGACTCCGACCGATCTCACCAACAGAACAGACAATGCCAACGTGCGTAGGTCCTAATCTGTCAACTTGTTCTCACGTTGTGGTGCGTGCGGTTACTCCTCAACTACCCTCACACTCGCCCTACACAGGTCCATTCCGCGTACTCACGCACTGTGCTAAGACTTCCGTGATGGAATGCAAGAGTAAACGCGAGATTATCTGTATCAATAGACTGAAGCCTGCGTTTTCAGAGGTACCTGATGTGAACATTTATTCATGCTGAACATCCCCAACATCCAGTGCATTGCCTGGAGTTTGTACAGATCCCGTTTCAGTCTCCACTTCGCCTGCCTCGACGGAGCCAAGTATCAAAAACAGACGTGGTCGAGAGCTACGGATGCCGATGCGTTTCGTACCGTATTTAGTTTTCATTGTTGTTGTTGCACTTTCTTACCGAGTGAATTTTGGACGGCGTCACTTAAGGCGAACGCTCTGAATGAAACAGTGTGAAAAAGTAATTAAGAAAAAAAAAGAAAAGTCCCATTCTTTTGGATACAATGGACACAGAGAGTCAGGGAAGTTATCGTTTTCCACTAGTGAGTGCTGTATATTCTAGATGCTGAGAGTTAACCCGGACACTGAAGCCGCGCACTGCTAGAAGAGGCTGGGGAAATTGGCAATCCTACTAGGACCGCCTACGATGGGCATGAGAAAGGCTAAGATTCCACTAGTTGGATTACAGCTGGCTTATCCCCAATTCTTCTGCTGGCCTACGATTATTAACCTTACAGAACGTGCCCCCCAAACCACTTCAAATTGTTCTCCATCTTTCATCCACCGGCCGTGAACACGAGCTGTGTGACAGGTGTAGATTGGACCATTCATGCTCGTGTCAACGGAAACAGTGCAACATTGTCAAAGTCAGCATTCCGGTTGCCTTCGATGAGGAAGCTGTAGAGACCCTATCCGTTATTGAAAATTATGTTAGAGCCACGAATGCCATTTATACTCTTTTTTCCAACATTTGTGTACTTAAACATATGTTTGAACGAGTAGA
>LUCH01009222.1:5135-15454 GCA_013368495.1 Paragonimus heterotremus | reverse complement strand
ATTTTCGCGAAAATGGAAGGAAAAAATTTCATCATCAAGCCAATATTTTTGGGACTTGTTTGATGCATTTCAATTTTTTAATCAACGCCACTTATTTACAATTGATGTATTGTAGGTACTTTGCCCGGAATGTCGATTTTAAAACACCAAAAAAATATTTAAAAATCGAGGATTCGCGCCAAAAGGACCGTTTTGTCTTTTGAACGGCCTTCAAGGCGAATCCCGTGAAACGGATAATTGCCACAGTAACTCCTAATGCTGTCACGTTTGGCGGTAATTATCCATCTGAATTATATGTTTAGCCCGTTTCCGTTAAAATATTCCCGGTAGAAAGCAGTCGACGAAATGTCCTCCGCAGAAGTGATTGCACCTAGCGTTATCACGTAGTTGTTTCTATACACTGTATGGTGTAAACACGGATAACATGTCCCATTCTATCACTAACAACATGCGTACGTAGCTTACCATCTGCACATGAATCAATGCTCGCTTACTCGACAGGCACTGACAAAATTTAATGCTCCTTATTTATCCGACGAAAACACTTATCCCAATTTCCACCATTTCAGCTACAACCCCACAATCTTCGTATCATGGGCGCCTATGGTTCCGATGACTGTTAGCCTATGTTTTCGCTGGCCGTATAATTCACTGACAGGTGTGAATAAGTTATCTCATTTTTGGCCAGAATTGGAGATCCTCATAAATTAATCTGAGAGGTTGAAGCTCGAGTTTATCCCGATTTCTCCCATGTTATACTTATCAACGTTGACGGTAGTTTGAATCGACTGGGCGGAGTAATTACTAATGTGAATACACGCTGCAAATTTGGGCGTTGATCATAGTTAAAGTCAACTTGTATTAAAGATTTGGGACCACGAGTACGGCTGGCACGCTTACCCGCGGAACAGGAGGATGGGCAGGCAGATGTAAAGGCTTCCCAAACTAAGGATTATGGATCGTCTAGCTTGAAGCTAGAAAAGGATGGAGAACCTCTTGCGGAAAACGGAGGGAGTACCCGGGTGTGATTCATGAGCTGTGGGCCGTCCCTCGGGTAAAGAAGATTAAAACAAGTGGTGGTTGTGAGGTTTCCCTGAAGGGACTGTATATCAATGCTGGTATTCTGAAGAAAGAATGGAGTGAACTATTAGGGGAACTAGGGGGAGGATGTTGTTGCGGCTTCTGGGACTGATCACGTGGGGGTATATCCGTCGTTAATATTTGCTGTTCGGGATATTTGATCCACAGGGTAGATAGAAACGGTGGAAGAATGGGTGGGCCTATTCTGTTGTCAATAGTGCAGCATTATAAGCAGCATCAAGGAGAGGAGTTGGATCTGGAAAGAATTCAATTAATTAGCTGTTACTTGGCAGACGGCAAAACAACGTTGCTACCCCTCCGCGTTTATAGAAGCCCGTCTTCCACTCGACAGGAGGATGAGCAACCACTCAGTGGTAGTGGAAGGCAAGCAAGCACGCCACAGCTACTTCATGTTGTGGGAGACTTCAACGCCCCAGAAGTGGATTGGGTGTTGATGCATGCTGCCAATGGTACGTTTGGTGAGGCATTGTTATACATCCTAAATGAGAAGGCATTACTCTAACACTTCAATGAAATCGCTGAATGGAGCGATAGTCAGACTGCTACAGTTCTAGAACTTCTTATAACAAGAAACCCTAAGGAAGTCTTGGACTTGAGGAGTGACCATGAAATCCTACGTCTGTAGTTTATTTATGTCTACTCCACCCCCGTCGGATGTCGTAGATTCTTTACAAGCATGAATATACAACAAATAAGATCAGATGTGAAATGGTTGAGTTGGATATATTGTCATGGTGCCAATGATGTCGAAAAAGCTTAGGTCGTAATTAAAGATATTCTTTCGCAAATAACGGACACGCATTTACCACTAAGACTCATTGGACATGAAGGCGAGCTTTCTTAACGGAAGAGCAGGGTCGAATAAGCTCTGAGACTCCAAAGGAAAGCCTGGGCTGTATTAAAACAATTGGGGGGGTAACATCATGTCTCGTCTGCATGAGGCGGTTGGAAAAAAATATTCTGAAGTACAAAATGAATTCAGGAGAAAGTTTGAACTGAATCTGTCAAACGGCTGTCATAAGAACCTCAAAGCCCTTCATAACAATGTCCGGGTCAAGCCGACCATTAGGACAGGACGCTGAAGTGTCCTTCCCTGTATATACCCTCTTCCGCCCGGGCCGCTCCAGTGTTAGTGGTCGACAAACAGGACAGGTGATGCTTTTTATTTGCGATAACATTCCCACCAATCTCATGCTAGCCGGAGCCGATAATGACGGTATTTTCGCGAGGCTGTGGTGCGGGATAAATTTAACACCAAACAGCTCTACCATGCTCGGTGGTATATATCGCGCTCCTAGATCCTTTCCACCTTAAATGTTAAACGGTTTAAGGATGTTTGGAGCAACCGACCGCCGCTTGGCACTGGGAGATTTCAACACACCTCACATTCACTGGACAACACCAGCTTGCACCAGTGGTTCAGACCGTTCTTCACAGACAATGCTTTGACTGGTAGTCGACCAGCTGTGATTGTATCAGCATGCGGAAGCTCCCACACGGTTACAGGCCGCTTGCTGCTCCCGGTTAAGTTTACTGCTTTTTGCATTAGAGTCCGACATCAACCGAGTTGATATCTTGCCCCCAATAAGGGAGGGTGACGATGGGCAACTGGAGATATGGTGGACAAGGGGTGAACTGCGGGCAACACCTACCCCGGTTCGGCGGAATATCTGAAGGAGTACTTTCGGAGATATGAAGGAGGATGCGCACGCATATAACTGGGGTGGAGCACGAACACGGTTGATTTGCGTTGGTGTAAAATCAGAAATAACCTGCTGGCTCTTGTGAAGCAGTTCGCACCGGCGTCAAGTGGCCGTTCCCACCCTGATGGGCCACCGTGTTTTGATACCGAATTGCGTGCCATCCTTAGGCGCAAACACCGGTAGTGAATAAACCATCGGGCAGATCATGGTGCCTACGATGCTCACCAAAATATACGGAACTAATGTAATGCCAGAGAGCTAAAAAAGCGTCGACAACACGAGAAGAGGTCGGCCACGGAATCGGCCACAGCACCCAAGGGGCTCTGGGCGTATATCCGCCGATGGTCCAGAACTGAGGCAGAAGTCGCGGCACTGGCGGATCAAGACAGAAGCGAGGTGGTTGAGGACAGGATAAAGCTCAGCTAGTGAGTTAACGTTCTGTCTCAGGTTTCCTCCAGAATAACGCAAAACATGCCTTGCTAGATGACACTGGACGCTGCCTGATCGACACTCTAATTAGCGTTGAAGAGGTGGAACACGAGCTAAGGTCGTCTGATTTCAAGAAGCCCCTCGGTCCAAAAAAAACATCCACCCTATGTTTATGCGTGAACTTGCGGTGGGATTGGCCGTGTCACTGGCGGACCCGTACAAACATTATCTGAACGAACGTAGACTGCTAACGGAGTGGAAACGAGCGGTGATTACACCTATGTGCAGAGGGGGACGAAGGTCGGAAGCCGTCAATTACCGACCAGTATACTTGATTTGCGTACTTGGTAAAGTAATGGAGCGGCTGATTGCCCGTCGTCTTCAGGGGCATCTGGACCAACTCTCGACGCTCAGCGAGAGGCAGCACGGTTTCCGGAGGGGGCGATTTTGCCTGACGAACCTCCTGATTGCCAGAGAGCCGTGGGTGGAAGCGAGAGCAGACGGCAAGACTCTGGACGTAGTGTTTCTCGACTTCAGCAAAGCGTTCGACAGGGTGCCACACAATCATTTGCTCACCAAGCTGTTGGCGTACTCTGTCAGCTTGCCTATAACAAATTGGATAGCAGACTTCCTCCTCAGAAGGTCGTTCGTTGCAAGGACCAATCAACAATTATCAGAATGACTGCCTGCCCCAAGTGGTGCGCCGCAAGGGTCAGCACTCGGGCCCTTGCTGTTTCTGGTCTTTATCAATGATCTATTGGACCAGTTGCTGTCGCCTGCCCTCGTCTTCGCGGATGACATGAAAGTGTGGAGGGTAGTCTCTTTAGACGAGGAGAGCAATATATTGCAACGGGATTGGATACGATTTCAACATGGACACAACAATGGGGCTTGTCCCTAAATCCGAAAAAATGCCCCTTCATGTACCTGGGATATACCAGGGATGTCAAAGCATATCATGTTAGAAGTCATCTGTTAACGCAGTGTAATACAAAACGTGACCTTGGTGTGTTGGTATCTGATACCCTTAAAATGCAGGCTCACACAACACAAGCTTGTGTTAAAGGTAGGAGAGTGCTTGGGGTTATCCGTCTATCCTTTGCTAAAGTGTCCAAAGAGGCCTTTTGTTTATTCTTTTCATCTCATGTTCGTTCGAGACTAGAGTATGGCCACGCCGCAGTGTTTCCCTGTACACAAAATGAGGTGTCTCAACTTGAAAGAGTACAGAAGGCAACCACACCCATGGTTGTTGGGATGAGGGGCCTCTCCTATGACCGGCGGTTAGAGCACCCGGACATGTATCCTCAGAGCTACCGGCGACTCCGCGGTGACCTCATTGTGATAAGCCTCATTTTGCGGTGATATGGCGAGGAATTCAAAACAGACTTTTCCCCCCAGAGAGAACAAAGATTCCTGGGTAATCCACTCACAAGTCTTAAACGACGCTCGGGACGACTTCATGCTGTATTTGGACTGCCACGGCCGACCGTCAGTAGATGGTATGTGCTACCAGCGTAGGTGATACTAATGTAGTGGAACAAACGTTTGAACTACAATAGTTCTCGATACAAGAATGACGAATTAAGTGAAGAGTAACTGAGGATGCGAGGTAACCGGGTTGAATGTTGATCCAATTAATGGGATGTTTTGAACCGGATAGCAACCACCAGCGTTGTAAGAACCAGCGAGCACGTGTAGCAGATTTTTATTCAAAACCTTGTTGTGTTGTTGTTCCTATTCAAGTCAAACGAAAATGTACAACGTTACGCAATGTTGGCAAAATTAAGCACAAAATAGTGAAAACTCTACAGTATTCCCCTCCCAGAGCATCTAAGGCAGGCGTTGATTCTCGGATGGAGGTTAAAATTAACAAGGCCGAAGCAATTTAACGGAAACTAGTAGACAAATTAATATATTCATCTATGCGAATGGTTAAATGTGGCGGGGATGTGTTGGCGTATGTAAGTGGAGGCTGGATGTTAGTGAATGTGCTCACTAGGATTGTGGAAACTGCCTGAGCAGCAGGGTGGAAAATTTGTCGCAAATTGACATGAAAATTTGTTTGGTGATTGTAGAAAGTCACTGTTCGCATCCACCACTTCCAGACGTCAGTGCTGACGGTATCACGCTTCTCTGCTTGATCGATGGTGAAGAACTTGTCGTCGCGTGATAGTACTCTGAATGGTCCAGATTATGGAGGTCGCAGTGAACGCCTTTCTTAATCACAGCGGACAAACACACGTGTGTATGTACATAAATCACAGGGACAGCGACTGGGCCATGTGTGTTTCCGCGTAGGGATTGAGCGTAATTCATTGGATCAGTTATGTGGGGTGAATCTTGGAACAACTCACAGAGGGCAGTCGCAGACTTGATCCATAGACTAATTCTGCCGCAGTGACTCCAATATGTTCTTTAATGGTTGATCTGATACTTAACAGGGTTAGTAAAAGGCACTCCGTCCATTTGTGCTTTGAAGATTGGGCAATTAATGAAGCTTCTAGCTGTCGGTGGAAACGTCCCACTAGACCACTCGGAGAGGAGGTGATGTACGGTCGTTTCGATGTGTTTGCAGCCAAGCATACAAGTCATATCACGGAGAAGCTGGCATTGGAACTGCGCGTCTCTATCGGTAATAACTATTGAAGGCACATCACGTTCTGTTACTACTTCAGTCGGCGCGATAAACCAACTCCTCGTGGTGCCCACTGGGCGGTCTCCGCGCAAATTTTGACTGGTTAAGAGAAAAGAAACTCCGGATAGAGCCACAGCATCGTAACACTCAACAGCTTCTGATAGCAAAAATTGTCAACTAAAATTAGGAGGAATCTATCAGGCACTATAGAGAGAAAAGAACCCTTAAAATGTTCCATAAGGTCTTTGTGAGTTTAGCACTCGGGAGGAGCACGAAGCGGCTTGTTTATTTAACATTTACAAGGTGAATGTTGAACCTCATCCATGGAGAACATATATATATATCCATCGGTGGCAGTTTGATGGTAACAGTTTTATGACGTTTCGATTTTGTGCATTCTATCTCCAGCTGTTCATGAACAAATATATAAATAAACGTGGGAAAATGTCCACCACAGACATTAGGACCACGCACATGGGCAAATTTCTCTGTTAAGACGATTTTATCGATTCCGGATGACTGCTCAACATTAGTTGTAAGACCTCAAAATCCGCCTGATTAGTGGGAATGGGAGAACGTACGCGAGATGTGTGTGGCAACATTGGTTCAAGGTTGTCCTCGCTCGCAATTCGGTCACGATACCACGTGGCCGGACGACGTCTCGCAGCAGAAATCTGTGGAGCAGGCTCCCGATCGATCGCAAACTTTGATCGAGGCACGGCAAAAACTGAGACGAACTGCGGTCAGATTCATAATAGTTAAGTAGCAGGGACAAAGGACGAGCCTGTTTGCACCGCCCGGTTGTTAACTTATTTGACGGATATGTAACCGTCTTTCCTTCGAAAACACTGGCAGCAGCTTCGTGATTCGAATTGTTTGAAAGGGCTTCTGGATTGTCTGGATGTCTACTTTGAACATCGGTGACGCTGGATGTAGTTTTACTGTCAGACAGACCAACTTTATCGGATTCAACTTTGCTTGAAAGCGAAGGTGAGGTCAATGTAGATCTTTTAGAATCGGAATTCTAACCCAAGTGTATCATGAGAATTTGGTGTCACCTTTGGAACGTTTAGTGAATTGTTGAACGTTAATTTATTAATTTTTCGGTGAATTGATTTACATATGATATACATCTCACATGTGGAGTTTGTTGCAGTTCAGTCGTTCACAGAAGAAAGTTCTTTGGTTGAGGTTAATTGCTGGTCTTGACCCGAAAGCGCTGCTTGTTATTCCGTGGTAACCTAACTTTGATTAAGTGCTTGGTTTGTTCGTTTTGCTTATTAACATCTTTAGTCAGGTTCATCTATTCAAAAATCGTGGATAAAAGTGCAATATCCTCCGTGTTCGTTTTGCATTATCGGCTGATTGACTGAAGTGCCTTGGCTAGGCACGACGTTATCGTACTGCTCTAGAGGAGGTGGACCTAAATTTCCCAAGCAGCTCTCGCGTCCGGTTATTGTACTTGGTCCTGCACAATTATGGCAAAAGTTGTTTGAACAACGAGATTTTGTCCGTTTGATTTGAAGCAATGTCTGTTGTGACCTTTCCAAACAAGAGTTTGAAAAAAGACGGTTCAAAAAAGGAACGCGCGTTAGGCACAACGGTTCAAGTATATCAAACATTGTTTGTAATTAAAAAATAAGCAACAAAATCGTTAAGACTGGACAGCTCACGGCTCTGTTTGCTCAATTTAGAATGGAACACAGTAATTTAATTACCGTCCTGTTGATTAGTCCATCAGTGTCCGGTTCCGGAGCTTCTAAAACAGGTGTCTGGGTTGTTTCACCGGCAAACTCACAACAGTAACGAACACGGATTCATTCAGTTCCACCATCCACAAAGTTGACTAGAAGAAGGTGCGGATTGAACCACAGTTCAACGACAAGAAGCATCCTGAACAAAACCATCAAACTTGAAACCAAATTAGGTTATATAGGCTTGAATAAACGTAATTTTAATGGTACACATAAGTCATTGGTTATGGCTCTCTGCTCTTTCGAGTAGCGGCCCAAACCAATGAGTCGAGTGAACACGAGATATCAAAACTAGCATGTAAGAAGAAGTGTCACGCACTTTGAAGCACATGGAAAACAACGCCCAAGGTTTTGACAAATTGTTGCCTAAGTATTTGAAGCGTAGGAAATCTGTTGACTTGACTGGATACTTAAACCTGTTCCTGCTAACCCAAGGTTGTCCAATCCACCTATCCACCTATCCACCTATGTCCTTCATTTCCCACCGAGCTCAGAACCATCGCCGTACCTTCAACTTTGATAGGCTGTTTCCACAAGATATTGGCCGATCGTTGGACTTCGCGCTTGCAACTGCCAGCTCTCCAGTTTGCATTCCTACATCGTGACGGTTGCCTTGATGTGACCTCCATGCTCCATGCGCTGCTTCGGAACTCAGGTATCATGTTTTCAACTCTGTGTGCGGCTTTCATCGACGCGTCCAAAGCGTTTGATTCCATCTCACAAGATTCGATTATCAGATCGGCCCGAACCTTCGGTGCTCCTCCACATCCGACGGGTTACACTGACGACTGTTAGAGGAATGCTTACGCCACACTCAATGGCCCCGTTCTCCGGTCCCCGCGTGGTGTTCGTCAGGGTGACCCATTGTCCACATTTCCGTTCATTACGGCGATGGATGAGGCGTTGGCACTGTCTCGACCGGAGGTTGGCTACCACTTCCACGACACGCTGGTTAGCGGTTTCACCTATGCCGACGATCTGATCCTCCTGGCTGAGAATCCTACGCGTCTCTCCGAGAAGCTTGCAGCCGCCGCTAGCGCCCTGGAACTATCAGGACTGAAGATCAACACAGAAGACTAAACTGGTGGTCGTCCTCGTTGACCATAAACATAATGCAACTGCCATCTCTGACCGGTCCATACACTTCGGCCCGGAAATTATCCATTCAGTAAGCGTTACTGACATGGTGACCGATCTAGGTATCCCGTTCATCTGAAAGAGTTAAACACATACAAATCACCACTTGCAACTTCGTACGTTGACGGAGGAGACTACCAAAGCACCCTTAAAGCCACACCAACGTGTTGAATTTCTGAGACAGCATCTGATCCCGAGGATGAATCACTCATTAGTTTTGAGCCGAGTCCACCGTAACACGCTCAAAGCCAGGGACTGTACGGGTGGCGAGTTTGTTCGACAGTGGCTTCACCTTCCTAAAGACATACTAATCAGTTACATCTATGTTGCAATTCGTTTGGCCGTTTTGAGCATCCCAAAGCTGTCCACCACTGTTCCCATTTCGCGCAAATATCGAGTGGGGGACACCTCCCCAGTCAGCGTCCAGTTCTGCGGAATGTGGTCAGAGATAATTCATTCGGCCTTATCTTGAGGGAAACGAACATCCCAGTACGCGTTCGGGGTGTAGTGGTGACGAACAAGGAGGAAGCCCATGCGGCGTGAATGGATAAACTCTACCATTCGCTTGACGGCCGCGGTCTTCAGAAAGTGTCACGATCTCCACTCTCTAGCCGTGGGTTGTTTAACCCAAATAGCATTTTCTCCAGAATTCTTGTTCGTGCCATCCAGCTCAGATGTTGTCTGTTGCGGACTAAAGTCCTAACTTCACGAAGTGGCCGAAGTGATCACTCAGTTTTCTGCCGTGGCAACTGTGGTCAACCGGAAAGCTTTGCTCATATTCTACAATCATGCTGGATCACCCATGACGCGCGTTGCGCTTGACAGAACAGTGTGACCAAAGACCTGGCGAAATGACTGCGTCAGTTGGACTTTACAGTCCTCGAGGAGCTGCGAGTACCAACGGCGAGCTCGTTCATCAAACCCGATGTGATCATGGTTCGTGCCGGCGCTGCTGTACTGCTTGACGTTAGTGTAGTGGATGATTATCGAAGCCAATTTGCTTGGACAGACAAGATCGTGAAGTACGGTACCGACTCTCATAATACCGATATTCAATCGGGCTGCGATGTGAACTCTGTTTCTCATTCATCTGTGATCATCTCTTTTCGCGATATTATACTTCCTTATTCAAGTAACGCTACTCTTCCACTGGGACTTCTGTACTACGCAGTCACGGATTTGTCTACTGACTGGCCTAGGTTCCCTAAAAATCCCTAAAAATCTACGCGGGGAAGCTGGCGTTAACTGTTGCCACCTCTGTGACGGTTGTCTCATTATCAAGAACATTTTTCTGTCTCGATGCGCCAGCTTCGACTGTGATAGCACTTTTGTGCCCTGGAAAGCTTTTTGATTTTGTGAAACTGACCGTTACCTATTTTCTTTTTATTATTTTTCGTGTATTTTTTTACAACTCTAAACCCGTTTATAATACACCGCGCAACTAACTTTTCATTGACGACTGGCTCATTAACGCTTGCTATTCTTGCGAGAGGACTTGTCATTTGTTCAGCGTTGCTAACTGCGCAGCGTCTCATATTTGACAGAAGGCTTGTTTCCATA
>LUCH01009219.1:0-10603 GCA_013368495.1 Paragonimus heterotremus | reverse complement strand
TAATTCCAACACGTTGCTCTCAATATCGGGTAAGTCTACCAGTGCTGTATTAAAGGCGGCTCTGTTTGTGAGTGGTATAGTGCGTACATTCGAGAATTAAAGGACGCTTCTCAACGCCAGGAAGACGAGGTAACAGAAGTGACTATTGGAACCGTGCGTGTGCTCTACAGGGGACATGTCACCAATGTGAATGACAATGTACCTCTACTCAATGTGTGTGGTTACACGTCAGCAATGCAAATGAGTGTACGCGTTGGTTGTTCCATGTTTTAGCCTAACCTGTACGGGGTCCCATGCAATAAACAACTTTGCAGACCAAGCCCTCTTTGCGGTTGCAGCACTTGTATCAGGTTTTTCAGCGATACCGCAACCGAACTGAGTGTAACGGCGCAGCAAGCAGAAACGACCTCCTCAACTAATTCGCCTGCATTGCAAACAGCTAATGGAAGTCGAATCGCAACGTACACTACACGTCGGTTACGCTTCGCGTAGGATTGCAACAACAATTTTGTTAATTAATCAGCCATACAGATATGCAAAATGTATTTATTGGTCCTGATTTCTTCTCAGTTTTCGTACTTGGCATCGATGTTTAACAATATCATCTGCTGGATACCACAAATTCCCTATTGGCGCATGCCAAACATGGCAAAGTTGTGTCTACTGGTCACTAGTGTCCTAGGGTTTATCTCGATTTCATATTTTACTCCAACGTTTCCTACAAATTACAAGTGTTCTGAACAGCACTATCACTGGTAGACAAGAAGTGGTTCATCACATTGTCAATATAGCCCGCTCTACCAATACCCGGTCGCGCCGACCATCTCCCGAGAAGCTGAAACCTGGTCGAGCGCAATTTGATCACATATTGTTGTTGGGCATCATTCGGTCGTCAAACAGCTGTTGGTCAGCCCATTACGTATTATACGAAAAACCTGGTTTTCATGCGACGATTTTCTTGCACTCAACAATGTCACAATCCTTGCTTGTTATCCTGTATCATTTGGACACCGGAAGTGTTTGTTCGAAAACTGACTGAATGCAAGCATATCATCATATTCCTGTGCCCCTCATTATATTTCAACAACGCCGGTAATAACTCCTTTTGATCTTTTGGAGTTTCTGCAAGTACTTTCTAGTCTACGCAATGATGCCAAACGTTTTGACGTTTTTTGGACCAGCTTACACGTGAGTTTGAATTTGTGTACGTTTGCCTCAAGAATGTGTTGACTGGTTGTCGAGATCACCTCGAATACGGACGGCAGCACAGTTTATTATTTGAGCGTTTTCTACAGTTTGATTTACTATTAGTCATTCTGAACATGCCCTCGGTATTGATTCACTGGAACGTTTAAGACATTTATCGATTTCCTGGGTACCCAGCCAACTGACACAAAAGTTAAAGCGTTGCAAGATTTCTCTGCTCCTAATTCCGTTAAAGACTTCGCTTCGTTGGTACGGTCAACTATTATCGTCGTTTCATATCACACTGTTCACACATTTTACTACCACTGATCGACCAAGAATGCGAGCATACTGTCCACACTTCATTCGCATACTTCTGCTCAGGTCAGGGTCTACGGCGAACTGGCTGGCAGTTTCAGCACCAGGACCATTCTGCAACAACTTCATCCACTTTCACAAATTTTGTTTAGTTTTGTTACAGGTGAAATGATAGAGGACTGTGTGCGACACTCACAAGAAACCGACTTGGACCTCCTACCTTTTGGAAGACTGACAAATCTTGATTACGCCAATGGCAAACTGTTGTTGTTTGACAATTTTCAAACATTACAGACAATATTAGGAGGTATGTCGCTCTCTGCTGAACTGTTCGAACTCGCTTTGCAGCCTCTAAGTTCAAAGTGCATCTGCAGAACTTCTGTGATTATGTAGATTCGGTGGTGGATGATTAAATAATGGAGGTTTTCGACCGGTTTGCCTAATTAAGATAACGCTTCAACGACGATGACGGGAGTCTATGGAATAAAACACAGGCGCGTATTTCCAAGGCTAGAGCGGTGTTTACTAATCAGACGCACTTACGGCGACAGAAAGGTATCTCTCTGAAGCTTGAAGGTCGCGTATATCAGACAACAGTAAGGGCTGTATTACTTTACGGCAGCGAAACCTGGCAACTCAGGGTGGAGGAGGTGAATGGTCTTCAGGTATTCGAACATCGATGTCTGCGTTTAATCGCTCGTATCGGGTGGCACCAGCGAGTAAGCAATGAGGAGGTTAGGAAGCGGGTGTTTGGCTTTGTTTGTCAACCGAGTTCTTTTGTCCAGTCCTTAAACTTGCACAGACTTAGGTGGTTAGGTCATGTACTGAGGATGCCAGTTAGTCGTTTGCCACACCGAGCACTGTTTGCCGATGCTGCGGTCAATTGGCGCAAGGTGCGAGTTGGACAGATGATGATCTGGCGTAGACAAATGAAGTCGTTCACGAAGGAGTTGGGCACTGTAGATCGTGTTCGTCTTCCGGGCTGGAGCCTTCGCGACTCACAGAGTCGATGGCTTGAAACTTTAGGTGAGATGGCGGCTAACCGAGCTCAATGACGTAAGTGTTGTCGTTGTTTGTCCGAGCTGCCTATGAAGTGAGTGCATTTAATTATGCGGGGCAGTGAAAGCGGTAAGGAAATTATCTTGTTGATGATGTCTTAATTTCACTTATAGCTTGGTTGTTTCCAATAGCGTTCTATGTTTTATTAATAAAGCCTATTTTCAGCAAGTCCGGTCCTTGACTTCGCTTGATATTTTGCATCGAGATTCATTGTAGTTCACTTTCCTCAGTAGCTCTAAATGATGTTTCGAGGATGCGGTCGGTTGCCTAAGTTGGCATTTAGGTTGCAAACGTTTTGTCATCAAATGAAGTGACATTATCAGTGTGTATATGTTTGAGTGTGAAGCTTAGTAAAGTTCGATGAACAATTGTTCTCATATACGAGAATAAGTTGATTTTTTGACTTGAATTCCTTTTCTTTACACCAAGTTGCTTCAGATTCCTTGACCGAGGTTCTGATTGGTTGTTTCATGTTGTTTTCGAACTTTTGGTCTGCAGCCTGATTGGTGCGTTTTGTCACCTTCTGCTGCCGTCTAATCTCAGCCTTACATTTGATACGTTGATCGTCTTCCTTTGATCAGGTTGGTCTGTTCTTTTACTTCTCAAACTCCCAGCTGGTTTGTTATGCACTGTTCAGTTTTGATTGTTGACTCGATCCGTTTAAGTCGCTTCGTTCCACTATACCGGCATTTGGGCAAGATCGCGTTTACATCTCCTTGGGTCTTCCGCTCACAATGGCTCGTGGATTTTTTCCAGTTCAGTATGTTTTTTCGTTGGACTGTTTGATGAATACCAGAATTCATATAATCCTGTAGCACTTTTGATGCCTGAATGGATAAAGTTCACAAGCTTTATAGCATGCTATCCATAACGTTCGTCTTACAGCTACAACTGAACGAAACGTTGCACAAATTTCACGTAACTGCTTGTGTAACCATCTTCTCTCGTCTGTTGTATCTCTTTTGACCACCATGAAAGCTGACGACATAACAAAGCGCAATATTCTAATCAGTTCTCACGTTATTGGACAGCAATGCCTGATTCTATCCGACGCACACCAGGTTACACTTGCAGCGAGCTTCACAACAGAGCTGAAGGCTTGATTAATTGCACACGAAATGTTTTAAGGAAGCATGAAATAATTCTGCCAATATGAAAACCCAAGCCAGAGTTTGTTCAGATTAAAGTTGACTTAACTGAACCAAGTCTAACCTATTGAAGTCTGTTATTGAGTACAGTCGGTTGGACGTCCCGAGACTTGCTCAAGATCTAAACAGATGCTTACAACAACTGTGAATGGGCTCGAGTGGAATTCCATGCACCTACAACAGCTAAATGATATGATGAAGGGAAATACCGCAAATGAGGTTCATAACCCGGCCATTAATTTCGTCCGGTCGATCAAGAAGCCTCACAATAGGTTTTGTTTTTATGCTGATTACAGAAGACCTGATGGGACAACACTCAATGAAGTCGTCACTTTCAGTAGTCAGAAATTTTCGTTGAGATGCAGAACCCTACAGTAGACACAGTATTGTACTTGCGGTCCGGTTATCGGCAGGCGTCATTCTGACAATCAGACTGAGACAACATGGTTTTCACTGTCACAAAAAACATCACCGGTTCAATCGCCTGTCGTTTATGCTGTTGGAGGCCATAATTGGGTTGGTGTGACTAATACCTAAGATTTTGGAGAGACAATTGAACATTGTAATTTACCATATTGCCATCCAAATTCGCAGCCGGTGAAACACGTTCTTGTAGTGTTCGGTCACAAAGTAGGTCAGGACGATTTCCAACCTCTGCTAGCTGTTGATGATTGAAGTAATTTCAATGTCTGTATTATAGAAAACCCTAAAGCAATTTTTTGATCATACTAGCTACTACAACAGTTCCAGTATAACGGTAATGGTGGCTCGAGCTCCCTGTTTGACTGTTTAAACAAGATTTCGAGGTCATTGACCGCAAAGTCCTAATCACACTGTTTTCGGACTTTACAGTCACAACATGCGTGAATGATATAGGAGTCGGGTCGGTACCCAGGCAAGATGTAAGCAGCATTTAATGCGCTAGACGGGTTTTATACTGACTGAACTCTACGAATGAGTGAGAGGAAATAAGGGTTTGTTGCCTTTGAAAAGTGGAGATGAGATGCATGGCATAGACTGTTCCTTGGCGGTAAAACCTGGAATAATCTCGCTCAGTTGTCCATGCAGTTGCAGACTTATGAATTCACACTTCATCATGTTTCCGGGAAGAGGATAGTGTTCCTGTGCAACTATCTCGAACATAACCCATGTATGAGTCCTTAACAATGCTTGAAAGTGACTAGCATGGAACTGGAGCACGATCCCAGTAAGCTACATGTAGCGCAAAAGAAAGAACTCTGGGATCCAAAACGTTACTGATGAAAATTTGGCTAGCGATCAAATTTTTGAGGGCGAGGGTCACCGGAATCCAAAAATTGTCAAACCATGTTGGTCAGACTTGTGATTGAACATTGCCACAGTTTTGCTGCGTCAAGTTTGAAAGTGAATAAGTATATTTGGAATAACGACAGGAGAATGAATGTCAGCAGATAGCATATGGTGGGTTCAGCTGAAGTTGTGTATTGATGAAGTAACGAACATTCTCATAGGAAATGAAACATCACGCCGCCAACCACGCACTGGCAACGCATCAGCACCAGTCTATCAAGAGAACACTTGCCTTGACTTGGCTTTCCGCCCATCCAGTCCCAGCCAATGTAACTAGAAAACAAAGGTTAGTGTTTGGGACGTGTCATCTCTCATTAACCGCGCGCGGTAATCACACCATCGGTAACGAAAAAAACACTGCAAGTTGTTGCTATAATGTTTACTCGCTTTAGTAACGAGCACCAAAAAATATAGAACACGCGAAAAACAACAGTAGAAATGGTCAACGATTAGGCTTTATAATAATGAAGGACTGCTACCAGTTCCATGGCAGACGAATTGCTTGAATTGACAGTTTGTGTGCACACAGAATCGGACACCGAGTACCGATTAACTTTGCATCAGAGAACGCGAGCAATTTCGGATTCTGGTTGCGTATTAACACGTCAAATGAGTTGTCTGGGTCAACAACTTGGCCTGTTTCTTCTATGCACCTTGAAACGGACGAGGTAGGGTTTCGGCTCACTCACTGTATTCTGCGTCATCGCATGCAATAACCACCTAAGCATATGTTCAACGAATATTTATTGTGTGTCAATATGTTCTGCCCATTTATACGTGAGCGCAATTGCAATCGAACTGATAGGGTACATGAGAATCAGAACATATCGGTATGTTACGACTGCGAACAGACTGAGCACCACTTCTAGTTTTAAACAACCGCATTTCAATTGTACACTGCATAGGAGTTAAGATAGACTGCAATTTTCGGCTTCCAACTAGAAGTGCTAACTATTTCTGCACGTTCACGCAAAACAGGAGGTTATGTGAAGTAGTTTGAAACCCAGTGTCTCACTGGGATGGACGTTAAAGACGAGAGGAAAATGGTTCATTTCTTCATGGTTGTTGAGAAAGAGGCATATATGCCCCAAATAGCTCGGAATATTCGGAATTCCCTATTATAATCTCATATGATACATTAAAATTTTCACTACAACAATGTGTGAATTGAATTAGTTTTGAGGCAGCTAAAAGAACGGAATACCACACCATAAGACGAAATAGAAAGCAAAATACTAGACATTTCACTTTCAAACTTCGAACACGGGTGGCGAAGCACAAATTTTAGTGACTAGCTAGGGACACAAATGTTTGATCTTCTGGTCGATAGAATAATTACTTCTGACCTTCAAAAATTATTATTGTTGCCTGACTGTAATTATAATCCCACACCGTTCCTATGTGAACAATATAAGGTTTTTAAAACAGCCGTAACGTAAGAGCCCATGGTTGTGCAAATCCATCCCCGATAGCCATCATTCAACTCAGTCATAACAGCAACCTGAAAGATTTCAGAATGCGAAAGAATGAATAAACTTAGCCAGTATTTTACTGCCAATTCTGAAAGCTCGCAAAGCGACTGTAACTTTTGGTCACAAGCGTTCGTGAATTGTTGTAATTTTCGTCAAATTAAATACCACAAATATGATCAGTTTGCCCGATCGTCTCGATAGGAGACACAGTTACTGTCTGTTAACTCTAATCGACAACGGTGCGGTTAGGACTTTCTAGATAGGTCGAAATCTCCGATCTCATTAAACCTGCGAGGCAATATTTTAGATTGCTGGTGAGTAGTCGAGGATTTGGTTAATTTCAAGTTGAACATCACCGTCAATTGATCGCAGCTGTCGCTGATCCGTAACTTAACTTGAAGCGGTTGCTCTAATAAAGCTTACTTACTACTGGTATTTTCCGTTGTTCTTGAATACAACATAAGCTAACTGTCATTGAGTGTGCAGACGATATTTCTTCACTTAGTTCTTCTTCGGAGAACATACAGATCACGCTGCACCGGTTGTGTTATGACTGATCTGTATGGTATGCACTTTTCATCTTCAAAGTGTAAAATGTTGGTACGAGATTGGATCAACATTGATTTTTTCTTTGTTGTTGTTGGCAGGCCGCTGGAGACTATCGATCGTTTTATCTACCCGGGTAGTGTAATCTTGTCAACCTGTAGTATTGCTGATGAGGTGTCCATGAGGATCACGAAAGCACGTAGTATATCCGCCAACCTCCGTCATTGTGGTTTCGCAAAGATGTCCAATTGTCGATCAAAGACAGTGTTCACAATGCGAGTATGTATTCAGTTTTGCTTTATAGCCCATTCGTGCGGAAGGTGCAAGTAAACTCTGGGTATTCGACCGTCGTTGTCTCTGTCATTTAGCTTGTGTCAAATGGGTTGAGTTTGTGTGCAACGCGGTAGTCCATCGGCGTGTATCTGACAAATATGCGTGTTCGCGACCTGTAAACGAGATTGTAAAAATGCACAATCTTTGGTCAGGTCATATACTTCTTATATCGACGGAGCGTTTACCACACTGCGCATTGTGTGGTGGACTGTCAGGCAGAAAGTGCGAACATTCCAACTCTCGGTGGAATACCTCAACACAAGGGGGAGGTGCGTTCAAAAACCCACAGCGAGCGGATGGAGGATGGCGTGTGAGTCATCGCTCGACCGGATCCTACCAACGGGCGAGACGTGGCAGTCGAATTAGGATGGATGACCAAATTGAAGGCGTGATTATTCCAACACTCTCAGGAATATCTCGATACGGCTGTGGAGTACGGTCAATGCCTACAGTGGATGGACGGAGGATAGCACGAGCGACCGGAAAAGCCATCGTTCAACGAAATCGGATCTACGGACGAGGAATAGCGGGCGGAATACCCCCGGATAGAAGGCGTCAATCACACACCTAAACCGGGTAGAAATGCATACGGCATGTGAGCGGAAACCGGGGGGTGTTGTGGACTGGAATTGTGATTCGGAATCGCGAGCGCACGCGTGGCAATAAAGATTGTGCTTTTATTGGACGCCTTTTCGTTACAGTATGATAATTCGGTCGTGCTTAATGTGAGGTCAACAGCGCAATGTTGAACACGATTGCCTCACGGTATGCATATGCACTACTGAGGAGGTCTAGCGAGAACGAAACAGGCTGGCTAGAAATTTTATCTGGTTGCGAAGGCTAAGGGCAAATTGAGTGTTCAATCTGAAATAAACAAATTCCGAATTCTCAACGCGAAATCATTTACTGTTAATTTTGAAAGTGATCCTTTTTTCCCTACTAAAACCGTTCAGGGTAATCAATCGGGTGCTTTGCTTGAATGATTTTGAACCCTTAGTGTTCTGTGAACCCGCCAAGTTTTCCTGGTCCGTATATCCAGTTGAAAGTGAATATCATCCAAATCGTTATCGCTTCCATAAGTTATCTAATGCATGTTCCCCTAAAAGCTTTGATGAACCGCGCTCTTTATTGGATTCGTTACAACATTATTTCAGGCTTCACTGATAAAGTGAATGCTCTTTTTGGACTATCAAATTTGAAAAAATCTGTAGGCTGATGAACACAGGTAATAAATCAAAAGCATTTTCGTAATCACCAAAGCCGTTTTTCCATCATTTGCACTAAACTCGAGGCTAATTGTTGGTTCACTGTTGCCTCTTCTACCGGAATTTAAGTTTTGCTAGAACAAAATGAGTATCTTGTTCTGTGCATTTCTAGACCGCTCAGTACTACGGACAATGGTTGTGCTTATACTCAAAGGGATGTATTAGCAGTTTTCTGGATTGTAACAAGATTTCCCAACTGCCTGCTTGCTGTCCACTTGGTTGTTATGACCTGGGAAATCTTGAAGTTTATGCACCATATTCATCGTTTTCTGTTCAAAACAGTCACAACAATGGTTCAGTTGCGCAATATTACACTTACTACATATACCTATGATATTGCAAAGTATATCACACTGGCAGACAATCTATCACGATTCGCAGTGTATTTCGTTTTGATTTGATTCGAAAAACTAAAAAGTAGTGTTAATTGTCATCTGACAGAAATGGGTGGTGAACAGAAATAAAACGTTACTTTTTCTGAAGTCCACAACCAAAGTGAACAATTTTCCACAATATTGGAAAGAATACTATACAGGAATGATCAAACGATTGTGTCTCCGTCAATACGACCTACCATTTTGGAATATCTGCACTCCGATCATCGCGGTATTGAAATAAGTGATAGCTGACCTGCTTAAATGTTTGGCGGTCAGAACTTTACCCTGATCTACTGCGAGTTGTAAAAAATTCTGTTAATTTCGTCCACAAAATGGGCTCTGGTACTTCTAACTGGGTTCAGTGACATATGTCTCACCAAACGCAACAGGGTATGCACACGGATTAATGTGTTCAATTTCTGGACAGGTATCATGCTTTGATTGTTACTGTTGGCATGAAGTGTATTTCAGGGTCTCATCAAATGCAAGTTTTCTCGTTATAACCCTTCGGCAAGGGATTCTCATGCTCTAACCACTAGCAATCGCAGTTGCTCCACTGCACCGTGGATAAGTGGTTCATTAGTTGGCATGGGTTGTCGTCATTTATAAACCGTGCCACGCTAGCTATAAGCTTATGGGACCACTGAAAACTTTTTGAGAATTCCAAAAAGTGCATACTTTCTTTTACTTTTTCAGAGCTTGATATATATGTTAGCAATGTCCTAATGAAATTTCAAGATGCTTAACATATCACAATACGCGGCAGTCAGGCGAGGCCTTTGAAGAAACGTTTTCGCCGGATTTGGCTGCGAATGATTTTAGTCGTGATAGCGGAATTCGATTATCATGTGGAATTGTGCTGAATGTCGGCACTTGTATGTTCTGCTTGTTTGATTTTTCAGCTGGTACATTGCACCACAGGTACACCTTTCAGCTATCTATACGCCTCTGAACCAGTCGCGTTTTCTGGTCACGCTCTGAGTGTCCGTGATTAACGTTGAAATCTAATTGCCTTGCATTTTAGTGGTTACATTTCTGGGCCGTTTGACCACATACATTTTCTTAAATCGATGAGACAATGCGTTTACACATGTCCTGTGTTTCTGCCTGGACTACAAACTTCATGAGTCCACTGTTGCGCTATTGTGTTATCAACTAATAAACCCTGTTTATTAGCTAATGTACAGTTCCCACATTACCGATGAAGGGCTACGTGATTACAATGCTTCACTTTTTGAGCCTATTCCGGATTTGGTTATCAGTCCTGAAGAGGTGATCGAAGATAATTCGTCATTAAGAGGATCAGAAAGGCTAACTGTTGTGTCCAATCGAATGCAAGTGAGCCATGCAGTCGGCCAATCAGATTGCTCTGACCTCCAAGCGATCGATAGCACTAGTTCCCACTGATAAACTTGAAAAAGGCCAATAATAGCGTGTAAGATGTCTTGCGCATTGACATTTCGTTCGCATCTCATCGGTTATTTTTGCGAAATTAACATACATTGTATACACGTTTGATTGTGGAAGCAGATACGTCGGCAGAACCAGGAGGCACCTCGGCACACGCATCA
>LUCH01009218.1:2762-13413 GCA_013368495.1 Paragonimus heterotremus | reverse complement strand
TCATCAAGCATAATGTCAATCTGCAAACTTTGTGTATCTTCTGATGACCTTTCTGAATGTGGTCCGGAGAACATTCAGCCTTCAGCAGCACATAACGTATGTACCGGTCCATACTATCAGGCTCTAATCGAAAACAACTTGCCTGAATCTGTTTACTGCGTATACACCGATTACTCACATCCCATCTAGCATTCGATTCATTACACACTCACGAAGCTGTATAATTTTACGCATGTGCGTTGCTCATACGGAGTTGTACATAGAACAAAAAAGGACTGTACCAGATATGCACCTTTTCACGTCTATGTATATGCCGTTCGTAATAACCAGTCCACCTTGGTAACTAATCAGGCTATAACTAATTGTAGCCGGTAGTTACTGTCTACTTGGCCAATATACAAAAGCTCTCCACGGGAAACTGCTCAAAAACTCCCTCGCTCAACCTATAAAATCTTATTATAACCCCCCATTCACCTCAAACCCTCACCTCAAACCCTCTCCATTAACCATTAGTAACTGTCGCGTACTACGAAATATATATTCTACTTTAAACATTGACTCTATAAAACAAACTGACGTCAAAAATAAATAGTAAACCCATTGAAACCTCAATTCATATTGTATATTTTCCTTCCTGCTCGTAACCCTCCTCGTTAGCCACTTAGTAATCATTATTTGCTAGTAAATATAGTTTCTTGCTTAATCACTGACTCCATAAAACAAACTGACGTCAAAACTTGGTACGGAGTTTTGATTATCACGTGATAATCATTCTAGCAGCAATTGCTGTTCACTCAACTACTCCGAAATTTAACAATTACTCGCCAATATTATATTCTTTATTGAAAGAAAGCATAAGTATTATTGCAAAGTTTTTGTGAAAAAATAGAACCTTTAAGTTAATTTTCATATTACATGTGATTACTTCACAATTTCCCATTGAAAACACGACACTGAGCTCTTTTTCTTATTTCCAAGTGCATCTGTTATGTAAGGAAAATTTTCTCAATGAATAGACCCCGTATTGAACAAGCGATCCACGAGATTTTTTATCTTTCGACGTTTTCGAGTAATCAACGAGATCCCGCGCTGAAGTCTATTCATTTATTCGCCAGGTTTCGGAACTTGTTGTCCTCCTTGACCCAAACTGAATTATTTAAACAGTTCTCCGGCTGAAGTTTCGTCAGATAACGGCGAAATCCTTCGAAGATGCATTTGAACGTATGAGAGTCCGTATAACTTCATACGTATGTCAGTTGTAAACTCCAGCGGAAAGATCGTTTGGAAAAGTTTTAGTAAAATGATACAAATGATATTCTCTAATGGTAGAAGAAAAACTGTATTTCACGGAGCCGAACTTCGTGGCACCTGGGTGGAGTTTAATTGGTCCGTTACATGTAAGTAACTGCCTTACGGTGAATCAACCATGAATGCTGGCTGTAGACAGTTAGGTTCTGAGCTGTAGTGTTCGGGAAAATTATTTTCCTGGAAGAAGTCGTTTTAATGGCTTGGTACCTGATGCAGAAATTGAAATCGTCGAAATCTGTATCATGACCTCATATCTGTTTGTTTTAACAGATCATTAATTGAAAACCAATTTCTCGTAAGTAATTTTCGAAAATTGGTATGGTCGCTGTTGTTGTGGTCTATTGCGTGCGTGAATGTTATCACAAGAATGCTGGGGTTATTTTCAATGTGCTTTTTTATTTTTTGTCATTTGTTTTTTATTTCACTTCCAGTTGTTCATTTTTTATTTGTAGGAAATGGATCATATTGCTATTTTCAAGGTAATGTTTGAGGATTGCGAATTTTGCACATTCGCACACTTTCAGGAGTGTCTTTAGAAGTACATGGACGAGGTGGGCGTTAATTACGTTCGTGGGACGAGCCGTAGGTCGAAAACTGCCTTGAAGTACGATAAGGTAAGATGGCGTGGTTTCCTGGGAACCCCGCAGATTTATTACCGTTGTACGAAGTACAAAGGGCGTAGGAGTGCATGCAGATGTGTACGATATATCAAATGAGCTAACTGTTGTTAGTTTTAACGAACCAGTTCTCGTGACACGCGTTGTATATCACGATTTCATGTGGTCCGACGAGGTGCGTGTCTGGTTGTGAGCTTTTTCGAGTTAAAACACAACCACCTCCTCAGTCGTCTTTTATATGAGTCCCACCCTACGAATCGTGGACTAGCCGTGGGTGAACTAAACGAATGTAGGAATCTGTTTCAGTACAATACACCAACTGCCGACATTAAACAATGTGTAGCGGATGTTTACGGGAAGTTCATCACGACAGCTGACGTTGGAAACATCTGCCGAAAGTTAAAGCCTGCAATGCCAAGTGAGTTTGTAGCGTGAGATTGGTTACTCTGTGTTAGAGAACCTCGATGAGGTGTTGTCGGTTATTAGTGCTATAGGTGTTTTGCGCACTCTGAGGGATGAAGGGAACAGATATACGCATATCTGCTTCGTCCAGCAAACGCAGGATGAACTATTCCGACGTTTCCCACATGTGAATGTGGATACAACTCACGGGATAAACAGGCACAAGTATGTCATTTCATGTCTTCTCATACTTTCGACGTTGGAAGTTATATCAGTTCCTAGCGGCAGACGGTGTGGAACACGGCCGACCTGTGATGTACGAGTACGTTCGTGGTGAGAATTATGCTTCATTACGTAAGCTTCGAATTTTTTCGGGGAATGATGGGCGAGCCGATTGCGGCGAAAACATTTGTCATGGATAAAATGGCTACACAAATGAGGACAGCCCATGTAGTGTTCGGCTGCGACATCCTATTGTGTTACCTCCATGTAAGCGATGTCGTACGCAATCATACAAGTGGGCAAAATTCGTCCGTCATATTTGTTGAGAGACAAACTCTTTTCGCAGTCGTTTTCTCTTCCCCTGAATGGCTACGACAGAAAGTGAGGAGGTGTAAGTTACACTGTTAACCGTAGGTTTGAACGTGATCTGTACACTATCGTCTTCCATTATATTTTACCTTCATATTTCCGGAATAACGTAGAATGCGACTCTGCCTTATTTTTCCACTATTTCCGATGCTATTGAACAACTGCACATTTTTTGCTTACGTCTTCGGAAGATTGGAACAAATAAATCTCTGGGGGGAGAGGTTTGTAAGATTTTAGGTTCTGCGACATATCACAAATTTTCAACAACTTTACTAGCTACGAATATTTTTTAACTAGAAGATAACGGAGATATTCACCGCCTACCGATCACACACAGCTGAATCGACATAGCAGTGAACAACAAAGACGTGTTTCCGGGAATATTCAAAAAGAAATATTTCAACTTTGGAGAATACATGGGGGACATGGCCAAATTTCAACGGCAAACGTGCACCAGTCTCTTTGTAAACAGTTCGCAAACGGCGGCAGACGCCAAGAAACACCGGGGAATAGAATCGTTGCCAGAATGTCTGTGCGAAAATGTATTGTATTATTGTGTATATTGAACACGTAGAACTGTAGCTGGCAAACGGTAATACATCGTTATAGTTCAATCAGATTCGCTAATTACTGTTGCATTGCCTCGTGGGTAGTGCACTATCGCTGTGGTGCATATCGTTTCGGGGAGGTTAACTTAGAACACACACGACTTCCAAGTTGGACGGGCTAGTATATACCCCAGAAATAGGCGCCTGCCTGTAGCCGAATAAAAACGTGTCTCGCAGATAATGGAGAGTTTCAAAAGTACGCGAGAGATGGAGATATCCGTTAAAAACAAGCTGGGGATCACGATGAATTCGAACGACTTACGCAACTCACTTAAGGAACAAGGAAAGATGGACCCTCCTAATGAGCTCGTTAAGCTACGGGACTTATTGAAAATAGAAGAACAATATTGTTTTTTGATGGGAGAGAAACTTTTGCGGTTTGCCTTCTTCGTCCCAAAAGGCTCGTTTCAACAATGTCTTAAATATACCGACGTAATTTTATTTGACGCCAAGCTCCATACTGTGGCACGCCATGTTGGTAGATGTTACTGGTGTAGGCGTGACGTTTTTTTACGCACTGATGCCTAACGAAATGACGACCAGTTACCGAACAGTTTTATAGCCTACGTTGAAGGTGCTGCCATGCACATCTGCTGTTTGGAACTTCGTCTACCGTCGTTCATCAGAGCAACGGCAAGCTACCCGTGAAGAGTGCCCAAGGTGTGCCGCAATATTTTCCCGAGCTCATTTAATAAATGACATCTCTCGGCGCTGTTGTCACCTGGTAGGCTTGGATGCGTTCCAGAGAAACTGCATCTATGAGTGGGCGCGCAGTATGGTATTCACTGGAAGCGTACAACAGGTTAACAGTTCACTGCAAGCCATAAAGCTTGTAGGTAAGTAAGCTTTAGAGTGCCTCGGTAAAACGTGGCTGGTCTATAAATTCGGATGGTCATTTCATTTGTTGAAAGGAACGGTTCTCTTTGGTAACGCCATAACCAATACAATGGAGAACGAGAACAGGCAAATTAAAAATGTAGTGTGTGAACGTCCGACGGTATATGCGTCGTTCAGACATATTATTGAGAGTTCTAGGAGTACATTTGCTGACCGCCTGTGGGTGGCTGGCATAGAACGTATGAAATTGTTTGAACCGCCTGTGGGATGCGAACACCTCTCACCGTTTCTGAAACCGTTATCAAAGTATGCCAAAGCTGTCTTCCTTAAGCACTATAATAATAGTGAAATTGAAGACGTCGCTTATGAAAGAGGGATATGGAATTTTCAATGTACCAAACAACGAATGTTTCATCTAGTGATTACGGGAAATGGTAGCTGCGATTGTTGTTTCATTTTCCCAGTGGCCGATGCCTTGCACCCTTATGGCAACGGTTTTCCGCTTGAGAGACAAATCAGTAGGAATATTAGCGGAGAAGTTTAGGTGGGAGTTACCCGCCACTGTCGACACTGATGTCTCCACAATTGAAATGTCTGAACCCGTAGTGCGCATACCCATTCCGGCATCACATTTGCGTTTGGATAGGATTATAAATGCAGAGGACGTATGCCAAGATGCGGCCGCTACGTTGGGTTTTGTGAGTGAAGGGAATAACATCAAGCGTGTAGCTACGCTTCGTGGGATAAACGAGCCAATATCAAAACATCCGAACCTTATATGCACCGTTCACTTCCTGGACGGGAGATTGTGCAAACAAGCAGTACTAGGTCGTTCGATAGCTTGTGGCCGGAGAAAAAGTTCGATCATTCGATAGCCCGTGCAACAGCCCCGTCGTTCCAGCGGAGGGTGCACGACAAAAACGGGCTAGGGTATGTTTGATCACTGATTTGCGTATCCCTCTCTGTAGCATATTCCCAACATCAAATCATAAAATTATGAACCCCCCGGTCTTGTCAACTAGCAAGATGCTGTGCCAGCCGGATAAAGCGAGTCGCACACTTGCCATTTTAAAACCTGGCGCCCCAAATGTTTCCACAAGACGAAGGAAGCCCGCACTTGGAAGTCGAGTAACTGACGATAGTATACCACAGACTGTAATTGTAAGCTATCCTTTAGAAACAACATGCATTAGGTGTCTCATCAAAGGCGGTTCAAAGCAGTTTAAAACGAAGGTGAAAGAGCATTTTGTAAGGAAGATAGCCTTGAAACCCGTAAACAACGACGTTTGCCAGATTTGATGCGATTAGGAGGATCCCGTGGACCTGGACGAGGACCACGTCAACTGGATCCAGTGCTGTTAGTGCACACGCTAGTATTATCATTCGTGTGCCAGCTGTCGCACTCCGACATCAACTTCATTCGCGTGAACTGCGAGACGTTTGAGCAACCCATGTGAAGTCCTCAGCTCCGCGCTCTTCCAACACACTGTCCTTCTCAGGACAAACAACAACGAACCCACGACCCTCTTCAGGACCACCCACAACTTGGCTGTCATTCATTTTTAACTGGTGTACGTTTGGTAATCGTGGATAAACGATGATATCCACTAAGACTTATTTCAGAGGTAGCCTCATGGGTGCTTAAACGATCGAACGTGTACGGTTTCACGGTAGACGATGAGGTCCACTGAGTCTTACTTAAGATAGACAACCCATTAAAGCAACTGTACCAAGTACGCAACGTTGTAAATGCAAGCGTATTTATTTGTATCGTTGTATGTGTACACACCGAGAGACTTTCTTTACTGCGTAGATGAGACCTTCAGTGTCCATATGGATTGCCTATCTTCGAAGAGTATCTATAAGGTAACGGAAAATCCCCGGTTGTTAACGCGCGTTACCAGTGGAATATCTCAGCTAATAGGCGAGGTGCAGCGATAAGTTATTTCGACAATCTGATAGGGAACTTACAGTTGTTCCAGGTAGTGATGGATTCGTTGATGATTGCATCAGCATCAAGGTGGGAAATTCCGTTGAACTTGTGCAAATTCCACTTCCGACTTTCAGCCCACCCAATAGAAGAATTTCGCTTTAAGTTCATTGAGCTTATCATTCAGCCGCCCGAAACATTTTCCAGGGTGTGAAATGATACCGCCACTCTGCAAGTATTTCCCGGCGTGGTCTTGGAATATTTAAAACCTCTGTATCTAACCCTGTAAAATGTAAATTTACATAACATCTCATCTTTTGAACCGAATAATAATGGTACATTTCTCAATGCATCTGTGACAAACACGCTCAGATAAGCGTGATCAGTACACATAATTTAACGTGGAACCCATAACGTACACATAACTGTCAATTGTACAATACGCCAATATAGGGAATAAATTCACTAAACGGACATAATAATAAGGGAAAATTCTAGTCCATGAAGGGGCAGTTGGCTCGCTTGCTTCTAAAACGCTAGTTCTCAAAATTTTCAATGTTAGAAAAAATGTTGAGCAGTTAAATCAATTTTTGCTTCACAAGGTTAACGTTGGCCTTATGTTCAGAGTCATGCCAGAAAAAAGATTTCTCAGGATGGAGAAAATGAACAGTCGGAGGATTTCGTCATCATTCGACGTAGACGGTTCCGGAAAAATGTGTAGAAACTTCGTGATGACGAAGGAAGATAGAAAGGTCCCAATTTTCTCGCAGACATGGACGATCTTCTGGTCTGGACTCAGTTATTTCCTTAAAATCGACGGATTTTTGCAGACCTCGCGAATAGTCCAACCAAGACGGGATTTCGATTTTCCGGACGATATAGAAGGTTGTCTCGCGTTATAATTTATCGTGGACTAAAGAATGGAAAGCAGAATTACGTGACAAACAAAAGAACTTAAAATGATCATGTGGAGTATGACGAATAATGGAATCTGACATTTTCTGACATTTTCTGGCGAACAAGCAAACAATCCTCTTTCGTTATATTTTGATCAAGCGTTGTGAACTGTAGCTATTTTCTCTCTGATTACGTCCTATTTTGTCGATAGATTTCATGTATGTCTTTTTATATATCCATTTGTTGTTTTGCAACCCATGTAAATGTCTGACATGATCGCGCATATCCGGGCGTGTTTCTCACAAATTGGTGGGGAAATATATGTTGTTATTATTAGTCGGGTGCAGATGAAGCTAAGGATGTATGAGCACCACCAAGGAGAAAGTTTTAACAGATAGACAATGACAGTTGTAAGAAGGGAGAAAGTAAACATTTTGTGTGCAATTTTGCTCCGAAATTCGCTATGGTCGTTCACTACACACAGCGAAGAAATAAAGGCAGACTGAGAATCTGCTTTCCACGACCAAACCCAACACCTAAATACGGATTCACCGTTCCGCATCATACTTGACAAAAGACGACAAGCATACCGGCCAAACTTCAAAAAATCCAACGAATACGCTAAGAAATATACCATTAGTTATTCATCCAGTTGGTTGCTGCCAATCGAAAAAATGGGATAGGTCCCCGGATGTGGCGTTCGAGTTTACCTTCTCTTACAACCTCAAGGAGACTAGCTGGGGAGAGACTGATTGTGGTTTGCACCAGCGCTTACAGCATTGAAAATAAATGGGGAAAACTCAAAGCCGTCGCCACAGATGTAGATTTCATCGCGGTTACTGAATCGTGGCTGAGGCCGGAGATGGTCAATGAAAACGTCTGTCCATTCGGATATTGTACATAGAGGGAGGATCGAAAGAGTGAAAGGACTGGAAAAGAGTCCTCGCTTTCAGTGGCTCAACGTCATGAACAGCGGTTTGGAAGGGCACTCATAACACCTAACGTAAAAATGGTTGTTTGTTTTGTGACACTGCTGAACGTATCAGTGTTGGCAGCGTGCATCTATAGAAGTCCCTTAGGGACGGAGCCTGGGGGCAATGGACTGTTGGCAGCACTGGGTGATCATGCACGCCGAGTGCACATTTTTTTCCTTGGAGATTCCAACGTACCGAAAGTTGGCGAATAATGAGGCATGCATCGTGAAAGTCATACCACGAATCTCCGTTTAACTTTCCACGCAACAATGTCTTAGTTTAGCGCGTAAATCAACACACCCGGTGGAGGCTTGGCCAAACAGCAGCTGTGTTGGATCTGTGATAACTAGGAATCCGATTGAAGCAAACAACATCGAGGTCGGACATCCTGTTAGTCGAAGCGCTCATGGGGTCGTTAAACTGACCTACGAGTTAGCAACCATTAGACCGAAGATAAGTGGCGTTGAGTTTACAGGAGAATTAACATTGACGGGATGATAAGTGAGATGGAATTATAGCCACGACAAGAACATGGGCAGGATAACGATGTTGCGGTAACTTGGTCTAAGTTCAAAACCAATTTACCGAAATTGGCGATTAAGTTTGCACCATTTAGGGGTGTTATCCGCCCGGGAGACCACCGCGGTGGCAAGCAAGTTTCAAACCATGAAGCGTGAGTTTTGGGAGAGATTCAGACGCACAGACGGATATAAGCGTTAACTGGAGTACAAACGGGCGCGGTACAGGACCAGTCAGATCCAACGATGTGCGACTAGTGTGCAAAGTCACTGTTAAGAGTTCATTATTTTGTGTTTCACTTTGCTAAAATTGCGTAACTGCTGCATCAGACCACACTGTACAGTTTTGGTTGACTTGACTAAAAACAACAACACACCACGATTCCGAATAAACTTTGCTACACGTGCCTGCTGGTCCTTCCTACGACACCGGTTGCTGCTACCCAGTTTAAAACATCCTATTTGTCGGATTAACTTTCAGCTCGGTTACTTCGCACCCTCAGCTACGCTTGGAACAATCCGAATACTTTCCAGGGTCATTGAACGCCCCATGAACATTGCCAATCTTTGGTGAGTGCAGTCCTCGACTTCACTCGTCACTGTTGCATCGAAAATTATTGTAGTCCACACACTTGTTCCACTTCACAGGAGTTACCGATTGGATAACCCTAAATCGCAAGGAACCATTTAACGCCATGATTACTGACGACGGTTCTGCTACCGCTTCCTTCCATCATTCTGCGTGGTCTTGAAGTGGATTTGGTCAAGGATGTCCTCGCTGCCCATTCAATGATATACTGTGTCCTCCATACTACCGAAGATTCCAAAACACTTTTGAAGGGAAATTTTTCCTGTCCAGTCTTCGCAGTACGGTTGGACACTCCGATCTCTCTGGTACAAAAAACTAGGCATCAATTTGCCCCATGTCCTGTCATCCGAACTGGACAGAAGTGGTCGTCGATAATAAAAGTCGATTGACGGTTTTCTGCGATAACGTGGGAACGCTCAATCAGATCGCTGGCGAGCAGACTCTAGAGGAACACCGTTCATCTTCGGCGCGCGGTTTGGATTTGAAGACAAGTGTTGCTGTTTTTGGTTTTTGGTTCTTTATACGTACAGTAGTTAACTATTGACTAACCTTATACTACTCTACTAGTGTTGTGTGGCATATCGTTTAGGTACTGCTACAGCTAACTCCTGGCTACAGCAACTCGCCATTGTTGCAAAATGGTCAAACGATCCATTTGCAGCATGTGCACCAAGTTTGTCCGTGTAAGGGATCATGCACCGCAATGTTTTGGCTGCACCACATGGTTTCATATTTCTTGCCTTGGCGTTTCTCCAGAGCTGTATCACGCACTCAGTGCAGCCAATCTAGACTGCATTCAACTTAACTGCGATAGCTGTCGTCTCTCTGGGAAACTACTCGCCGGCCAAGCAGGCACCACATGCACTGCGACAGCTGCAGCTGTTGAGTCAGTATGCAACCGATCCTATAATTCACAACACTACTGCCAAAGCTAGCGAGCACCACCGTGTTAAGGATGTGATAGCACTAACTGAACGCAAACAAAGTGACAAAAAAGACTCTATGCGCCAGTGGTGGCCGGTATTTAAGAACCGTCACGTTCTGTTGGCACAGGCATGTCTGTTATAAAAACCAAACACTCTGCTGCCCGTTCAGACGCCGTCGTAGTGCAGGATCTCTCGGAGTGCTTCGACTCGTCGCTCCAACTTAGTGACGAACCTGACCGCGAACTTTGGCGCGCCCTGTGTGTTCAAATGCAGATCACACCTCAATATCCTGTTTCGATTACCCGTCTTGCAAGGAAGCCTGACACACCGCATGTCAACAAACCGAGTTTGGCACGGATTACCCTTACAGGCCCGTCGGAAACCGAGAAGGTCCTCCTGGCAGCCTTCAAACTGCGCTGCCTTGGCGACGCCCCACTCTACCCCGACATACCTT
>LUCH01009214.1:2570-15955 GCA_013368495.1 Paragonimus heterotremus | reverse complement strand
GACGACAAAACGGAATTGAGTTCATTTAAGCAAATGGTAATTGGTTGGGCTGGAGCAAAGTGACTGTTCGCGCATCGAGAAATGGTAAGAATTATAAGCTCTGTAAGAAAAAACACGGATGAAAAAATGTCCTATTTTGACATTTAGAAATGTACAGGGGTCAGACTGAATAAGAGTAAAAGAAACGGTTATAGTAGTTGGTGTAAGAATAAAATGGTTGGTACTGTTTATTCTTAGAAAAATGAAGAAAGATAGGGCCACCCTTCAACACTGATCAAACAAGGCACAGCAATCTCAAAATAATGCAACGAACCTTAACAAAATCAACAGCAATCACTGCATGGATATATAATTTGAAATTTCTCATATAATTGTTGGGTTTGACACTTTTAATTCCGTGTAGTCTGCTTACTTTTTATCTACGTCCACGTCTGTCCAAAAAATTCCTATAGAGCGAATTACGGTGGCCAGAAACTGTCGTCATTCAAAATCGACTGGTATCAAAACTACTCGTTCTAGCTCTGAAGTTGACATTGATCGACCCAAAGGCAAATGCCGTAGGTCTTGGATATTTCACAAACACTTCCAAAGATGCTGCTTTTAAAGGGGAGTTAAAAGTAAACTGTTGGTTGCGCCAGTGGAACCTGAGCTTGCCCAGCCAAAAACAGGCCATGCTGCATTTGATTCTCTAATGGAGAATCTTACCCCCTCATCTTGCATCTTCAAGGTACCGGAAAGTCCCACGACGGATAATGTAGACAGCGTAAGCACGTTTCTCAACGTGTTGTCGACAGAAATCACAAAACGAATGCGTTGCTCATATAATGCCACCGTATTCAACGTGCTAGGTAAGCTTCATATGGATGACATTAAAAAGCTACTCTTGGGCACCACCAACAAAGACTCACCTTCATACGCCTGCGTTTGTCTTCATAAGGAGACTTACAAAATCTGCTGCCTGCTTTTGTTCAAACTCCAGGGCGAAACGATTGCGAAACAGTTCATCCACAGTCAGGACTTTATCACGTCCGAAACCTCCCTTAAGTTGCTAAAAACTATGCAGGGCAAAACGCCAATCGGAAGGGGGTGTCAAAATTACCTATTGTGCGACACTGTTGCCTCCAAACGGTGGTCCAGGACGCATCCAAACAAGGTACGATGGTGTTCATGGATAATGAATCGGGTCTAGCTGATCGTGTGGCTTCGTCTTGCTGCACCACACCTGAGGATGCCGCTGGACCTTTTGAAAACGCCGACGACATGACAGAGGACAACGTACTTGCTGACTTGATTAACCTAACAGTGGATTTTGACGGTTCCAATAACCTGCCTAACGTGAGAGAGGCTCATGTCGAAAAGTCAGATAGTAGACAATAGCATGTAAATAGCTGTGCCCATATTGAACCAAATAGGACGTCTAGTTTTCAGCCTATCTATGCGGTAGCTGGATCAGCGCCTTAGACTCTGCCCGCCTACCGACCAAACACACGCCGACATTCCAAACTTAAACACACCCCAAAGAAGCCGAACGACCGGCCACCAGTAGAACACCGGTGTTAACAACTCCTCCTCAATTCAGTATCCTACTAGTCGCTTATGTTTACTTCCTCGGAATCACAAGGTGAAAAATAAGCATGTAAACAAAAACTCGCACCCAGCGAGAAAAGGATGTATCTATTACTAACCCCTAATCCCAAGCCTTTGCCTAACAATAACAATCTCTTAGGTGACATCTCTTAATGTAAGACTCAACCAGAACCCCATTTTCGCCACCAGAGTTGCTTGCTTCACGCTCAACACCCCTCCTGGTAGGAATGACCCCCATACTGTGAATGCTCATCTAAATGCAACCCCTGATCCCCTCGCTGACACCGTGCATGTGAGTATGACCAATCAATTTCAACTTTACCCCTTTTTAGTGGGTCACATACCGTTCAAACCTCCCCTTCCCAGTCCACCTCCCATAGCCTCATTGTCTCACGACGCCTCACTAATACATTCTAACTCTTTCTGTCATGCACTCAAACGCAGGCGACACCCCGTCAGTCATTGACTAGCCAACTATAGCTGCATCAGACCAAGCGACGTCACCAAGGTCTCTGAATCACAAAGGCCCTTCTGTTTTGGACATTTTTAACGGTCCAAAAAATGACGTCGGATAAGGAAAGTGCACTAAATTTACTGCTTCCGTATGCACGCTTACTAGTCAGTAAGATGCATATTTTTTGATCTTCCATCTTCTTATATACTCCTAACATCATTCTAGTCACTGAAACTTGATTTGCTCCTGAGACTTCAAATATTTTAGGTTTTCATATATTCCGTAAAACCCGCGATGCGGGACGTGGTGGTGGACGCTTAATTTATCTGCAACCGTATGTAATGAACCGTGCGTCGACTCACTGTGGCTGTCAGTATCAGCTGAATCCTGTGAATTGCTCTTAGGATGCGCCTACAGACTACCTAACACCGCCCATGATGACATGCCTGACCTTATTAGTGCACCGAATTATTTGTCAACCTTGCCTTCGCAGTACAAAATAACTGGTGGAGATTTCAATATGCTCAATACCTTTTGGACCTCTTTCACAACCCCTGCAAATCAAGCGGAGTTTCTCGCATATGTTCAAATAAATGGATGGCGCCAGCGCGGTTCAGCACCCACCAGACTGGACCATGTTTTAGGTTGCGTTTTTACAACAGTTATGTCCTCCGCTCCAGTACCCGTCCTGGACCAACTTCCAGGAGGTGACCACAAGGTGCTCAACGTCGTGTTTAACCCGAAAGCTGTAACAATGCCCAACAACATATGTTGCCGCCGAACAGATTTCCTCGACTGGAACATGTTCACCATTTTGTTGAGATCCTTGGAATGGAACATTTTCTCTCTAACCTCTGACCCCGGTACTGCAGCGGAAGCGCTTAGTGAACACTTCAGGTTTTGCACGATCATCTTAGCCCCCGAAAGATCAAAGCGCTGCTATGTGTGCGGTGAAGACAGGATTCTTACTCCAGAGGAGTGATGTAAGTTCAAGAATCGCAATAACGGTGCCGAAAAACTCACGATCTTCCCCTTATTATGCAAATACACGAACTGTTTGACATTATAGAATATAAAACCGAAATGCTGTACCTAAATGAAGAAAAATGTGGGCTTGACAGCAAAAAAAGATTTGAGTTGATGCAGTTATTGTAACGCAGGAGATGTACAAGAAACGTTATTATCTCAGTAGTAACACCACAGAACAAAACCACCGAAAATGAGCTTGTCACAAACAGTAAGGTATTCAATTCATATTTCGCTGCTTCATCCAACATTGAAGGAAGTATACTGTCTCTCACCTCTCCCTGTAAAAACAAATAAATTCCTAAGCCACGTTGCTGTCGGTGCATCAAACATACGCTCTCAGTTAGCTACTATCGAACCTTCTTATTTTCCGATCCAGATGCTATTCACGCTGTTCCTCTCAAACTCAGAAGGGAAGACATTCTTCGCCTGTTGCTCAATATTTGTACGCTTTCTCTAAAATTGGGCTCCTTTCCTCTCCAATGGAAAACTTCTCTAATTAATCCCCGCTATAAAGGTGGCTCGCGACAAGACATTAGCAATCATCGTCCTATTAAACATACTTAAATCTTCTCTAGGGTGCTGGAAGGGATAATAAAATGTAGTATGATTAAATTCCCGTTACCACAAAATCTTATAAACCACTTCCAGCATAGGTTCCTCAGTAAACGTTCGTGCATGACATGCCAGCTGGAATTATTTAACCATGTTATAAAATCTGCTGATTCAGGGAATGCAATTATTAGTATACTTTTGGATATGCAAAAAGCTTTTGATCGTGTGCCTCATAAGCCTCTTCTGATCAAAAGGGCATCTTCCGGTATACGTGATCCGTTGTTCAGCTGGTTTGCTTCGTACCTTAAAGACCTCACACAAACAGTGAAAATAAGAGATAACAGCTCAACGCCCAGACCGGTCACCAGTGAAAAGAGTTAACGAGGCGTCTTGGGACTGGTACTCCTTATGTAAATAAACGATATATGTAAATCTGTCAACCATGGCAAACTACTCCTATTTGCTGATGACATCAAACTTGTTTATACTTTCCCTCCTGGCAATTTCAGTTCTTGTTTAGGGAATATACGGAAGGACTCCATGTTTTAGAGCCTTGGTGTCAAACTTGGCCAATGTAATTCTCAGCCAATGAGTCCACCATCATTGCACACGGTTGTTATGTGTCAGAGGACTTTATAAGGGTGGATGGTCATGCTATTTCAACTGCCAACTCAGTTCGCGACCAGGATATACGTTACTCAAACTCATTCAATTTCGCAGAAAATAAACTTTTCCTAGTAGCTAAAACTAGGTGAACGATTGGTTACATTAAGCACTCATTCATCCATCCTGCATTTCGACCACATCTACATAAACTGTGCATGCGACCCTAACTTGAGTACTGCACGCTCTTATATAGTCACCTGCGCAAGTCTGATATGCTAGCTCTGGAAAATCTCCAACGTGCATTCACGAAGGGTTTAGTGGGTTATCCATCTTCCTTGAACTACAGAGAATGCTGCCAGATGCTTCCATTACATCCTCTTTGGCTATAGCGTCTCGAGCTTAACCTTGTGTTCATGTATAATCTAGTTTACGGCAATAAATTTGCCGCCACCTTCGCGCTTCTCCTTCAACATAGCTGGAAGTAAAACATCAGGAATAAATAGTTTACCACAATAGCCCTCAAATCCCGTAAAAAAAACTGCATTCCAATTATTCCCTGCTGAAATATTCCTACATTTGGAACAAACTCCCACGTGCAATTAGAGCCAGTAGGAATATACATCCATTCAAACGAAGCTTAAAAATCTCCCATACATCAACGAATGTCACGTCCATTTTCAAAACTCTGCCTGTCTGAAGACGATATCTTTGAAAAGGGACCCGATAACATGAGGGGAAATCCTGTGTCGCATGATGCAACGTTACCTACACTTCGAACTGATTAAGGCTATCAATTTCAACATCGGAGGTATTTATCCAGACTTCGAAGCTTATCATGAATCCAAAGCTCGCATATAGACAACAAAACAATCGTCAACACATGGTGTCAATATAAACATACCCGTTAGTAATGGCCAAGTCATCCTGGTACGCTCTTACCCTGCTAGCACCAATTAGGGATTCAGTTAGGGGTAAATTAGGGTAATTTAGTGGTAACTCAGGGAGGGTTTTTTCGACCAGTAGTTTGTTGGTTAGTGAAAATGTGTGTAATCGTCTGTGCGCAAGTATACTGCCTATATATATGAAACATAAAGTACATAACAGAAACGGATTACATTGAAATTGAGGAAATGGTTGTTGCACGTATAAACCAGTTATTTGCTTAACCGAACTATAACCGCTTCGGCTATTCACGCTCGATTTCTTCAACTCCGCTCCCCGTCGCCCGTGTCTGTTGTTTGTTAGCCTCGCCAACTTTGCGAATGTGTCTGATCACCACCAGGATATATAGTGAGAGCACATTCGACGTCCCAAAAATCCTAAAATCTCCGCGACGTGAGAGTTGCCTTGCCAGTACCACCGCATCAGTTCACATCACCTCGTGAATGTAAATTTACTACAAACCACTAACATCAAGGTTAGTGTGTTGGCGTAAGTATCGCAGTTTTGCTCATAGCTGTATAAAGAATCTGCGCCATCTCCACCATTGAGGACTGCATTCACTAGGATAACAATGTGTTAGCTACTACCGTTGGGAACGCCGCCCAGCTAGGCTGACACTTGTTTGAATCCTGGAGGTCAACTGGAATTTCCGTTGACATTCGTCCTCCCTGGCGGCTGTCGTGCGGTTGTGCTGAAGGTTCTCTCACATCCATTTCCGTAGCTCCCTTAATCGTTGCGTGAAAGTCCGCTTGTGAACGGTGAGTTAATAAATAAATAAAGTTAGTTTGCAGATTCACCGTTTTCTTATTGAGACTTCCGATCCGCGTTAATATAAGGCTGGGGAAACCTTGGGTTTGTGAACCTCGGCGCTAGCATCACGGAAGGTAACGCTGAAGTAAGAGACATCAATACATTTATCAAATCCTTCGTGGTTCTCTGAAGCGTTAGCCAGTCGTTCCATCAATTATCGAAGTGTACAAAGCTCACTTGCTGAATTCCATCGTGATATGCAAGATTCCTTGAGTAATGTGGACGTTTTCCAACGTTCTGCATCCATTTTTGGGTCCGTACCGGTACATACATCGCGGCCGCTATTTGGAGGCAATTTAAACTGCAATGACAATAAAACAATTGATTTTAGATGTATGGGAAATCACAACAGGAATTGATGTGCAGGGTCCGGTAAATGCTCCCCCTAACGCTAGCATTTTCGACCCCTTACGAAACTGGGCAATTTCCAGCAATACTCCCAAAGTGCAGGTAACACGACCTCTACGCATCTTGAAGGAAAGAATACCCGAGTTACCCAGGGATGCGCGAACGTTGTTGGCGACGTCGAGACGTTCGCCCATAAATGCCGTTTATTCCGGCGAATGTGCTCATTTATGTTTGGTCAGGGGCACTGTTACTGCCATACTACACGGGCGAATACATCGTGTGACTTCCATTTGAATCCATTTGAATGTCGATGGTTTATCATCAACTAATGCAGGAAAGTTCACAATATGGTCTGTGCTCCGTCACCTGAATGAGCCGGTCGTAACTGAACCGTTTTCAGTTGACGTGTACAGAGAAAGCAGCATAGTGGAAGACGTCAATGTGTATCTCTCGGGCGTAATGCAAGAAATGCATGGTGTGGTTTGCAGTGGCGTACATATTGACAATGTTCCCGTTACGGTCAGTTCAAGAGCGGCAGTCTGTGATGCACAGGCTCGCTTGCGCGTTAGACGGGCTAGTGGGCGCTGTGCATACCATGGCTGCGATAAGTGCGACCAACGAGGAGTTTACTGAGAAGGGAAATTCAATTTCATGGCGCAGACTGGTTCTCCTCAAACGGACGCATCGTTTCGCATCGCGCGCCCTGCATCCCTGTCCCCATTTATTTCGCTACCCGTCGATATGATCTTCACTTTTCCCATTGATTATATGTATTCAGTGCGTCTGGGTTATGCCCGTCGTATGATTAATAACTGAACATCAGGGCCAGTTTCCCGAAACGTTCATACAGGCTGACAAGCCCTTCAACGCGTGAACGAAAACATTTTGGAGTGCCGGAAGAGCCTGTTTCGTGAATTACCTCGCAAGTTTCTCGGAGTAGCAGATTTTGAGACATGGAAAGCTAAGGGATGTCGATAATTACTGTTATATATCGGACCGGCTGGTTTGCAAAACCTTTTGGACGATGATAAGTATGGAACTTTACAGATTTGTCTGTGCCTATATATATTTTGTCACCCCACCCTCAGTGTTACTTATCATGATTTTTCAAAACAATTAATGAACGTGTTTTTGTTGGATTACTGTAAGTTGTATGGTCAGGCAGAGGTAGTATACAACGTGCATTCGTTGGAACACCCTGTCCACGATGTAGCCACGCATGATTCACTGGATAGTTTCTCTGCTCTTCCGTCTTAGTCTTTCACGGACAGAATGAAATCAATGATTAATGGCCCAACGCGGTCAGTGAGACCATTGCACAGGCGTTTGTCAGAAAGTTATTTCACTTTTGTTCCCATCCAAGTTTTTCATTCTGATGTTGGTGATCTCACCAATTGTCTTTCTTTGCCTGGATGCACAGTGTGTTTAAACAGTTTTATTTTGCTTTCAAACGCTCGCGAAACAACGCTGTTCTTATTAATGATGTTTCATGCATAGTCGTTGATGTATGTAACCCCAATTCTGACGTTAGCATTGTGAGCTGTCGTCCATTTACCACATTTCGACCTTTCTTCACCCAAAGGTTTTCTCCTCACCATTTGCCTATGTTTCTTGTCAATGATTTGTCGCCGGTCGCTTCCATAGCTAATGCGTTTCGCACTAACGTTAATGGTTTGCCCCCCTTTCACTCACGTTTCGTTTTTATACCCATTTTGCATTCCTGTACACAACACGTCATTTGAAGACTAATACCATTTCGTTTTAGACTTAAAACCTCTGACTCATTTTGATTTATCATGCATTACGTGTCAATTATGCCAGTTAATGAACTTCCACGGCAGATGTACAGTGTTATAACATTCTTAGGGGATAACGAACTATGTTGTGTGGTGCTAATCCCTAAGGGGATACACGATGGTATGGCAACGTGACCAAATTACCCATCTCACCAGTTTGCCACAGCTCTGAGAGATCTTTGAGTTTCCCCTCCGGACTCTGCGAAGATATCCGTCGGAGTAATCAGCATAACAGCCGACGATTTTATGATTACGTCTAATGCTTTCAGATTACTATTTGCAAGCCCGTCGTTATGCTAAAAAGGCGGAGATTGCGTCAGATATAGATTCGTTTGATATGACCCTGCGAATGGGAAAACGGAGTCATAGTTGCAAGTGTTGCTGACGTGCCCTCAATTCCTGGTGTTTCTTTGCAAACGACCCAAGAAACTTGTGCCTCAGTCATCTTCCGAGGAATTCGACAGCTGTTCGCTCGATCTTGCCACTAGCGCCTCGGCTGCACCATCTCCCATGTCCGTCGTGGAAATAGTTGGTTTTTCGGGAAAGAAGCCGTGTCAACTACCTGCGCCTTTGAGCCAACGTATCCCGGCCACCGTTGACAACGTTGCGTCCTCCGCCGGTATTCACGCATCCCACCGTCCCATCTCGCATACTAGAATGCCTGTTCCGGCCGCCACCCCCATCCAGCCTCGTTTGGCCGCCCCCACGTTATCTTCCCACCCACTGTCTGGTAGTTCTCTCCCAGACATCCACCCCTTCATTCCCACGTCACCGCCAACTTCGTTACACACGTCCACCAGTTCATCCGTGACTCCTCTGGCAACAACTTCACCGCAAAATTAATCGGCTGTTTCCTCTCAGTTGACCAAAATCATACATATGCTCCAGGAATTTCCCGCAAAGCAGGAGGACTTGATTAAGGACGTGGCCATTGTGAAAGAGCGTCTACATCAACCGCGCCTGTTCACCGATTTTGACCCTCGGGGTGAGGTTGTGCGCGACGTCCGATCACATGCTTTGCCCGTAAACAGTGCATTCAGTTTTCGTGAACCGGAAACTGGCTTACAAAGACAGCGGTTTATGATAATTGTGGTAAGTGTGCGGCTGATAATTTGAACACTGTTAGATGGACCACCTGGAAGCAACAAGTTTTTCGTCTGCCAGACTACTGCTTCGCCGGTGTATGAAGGAGGTCATTGGATCACAACTGGCAGTAAAGGTGACCTTTGCTGGAGGGAAAAATAAACTCGCTTTCAAAGACTCATTTTACGGCAAGTAATAGAAGATTAGTGGAGCGTAGCAGTAAAGTAACTCATGTCGAATGTAGAAACTGTTCTGTCACAAGAAATGAGTCCGGAGGCAAGACGGGATGAAGTGGACAGGTAGACGTGCCTCTGGGGAAATGTCGATTGAGAAGACCGAAGACAGCTTTGAAAGTGAGCATCCGAAGAGGCAATAAGATTGATATGATTTGGATATTTATGAATCACGCCTTCAAGAAGTGTGTGTCACCTGTGGGCATGTCATTCGTTTTCACATGGAGTTGATTTTCAAGTGCGTTCACCTGCGCAGACCATGTCTTAATCTGTTGTGTTATCATGTTACCTGAAGTGGTACGTTCAAGAATTAAGTATTCTTTCTTGTTTGCATATTGTTTTACTTCATCCCAGTCACTCCCGCTCGTTATTTTCAGGAAAGAGAATCACGTAGGGAAATTCGAGATGTACGTGAGAAGAACCCATTTTGTATATTTCATTTACTATGATAAACTTCCCCTATTCACGTCCGATTGGATTTCTTTCTATTCAGTGTATCACAACGTGGGAAAGGTATACGACGTTTGGGTAGTACTTGCAAGGTGAAGTACTTACATTGTTCCAGAACCGGGTACGTTGCATTTGGTTATTTCGGGTTAGAGCTGAAGTTGATTACGTCATTTTAGGTTAATTTAGGGATGGATTGGGTCGTTTCGGGATAATTTAGAGGCAAATTAGGTGGTTTTGGGGTTAAGTTAGGGCATATTTATGGTACGGGAAATAGACCAATCAGAAAATGAGTGCGTTACGTTCGTTAAGGCTAAATTAGGGAACGCGTTTGAAATGCCTAACAAATCCCTGGATGATCTCCGGATTGGTCAATTAGACCGAATCGGGGACTTACTCTAGATTAACCCCAATTATGCTAGCAGGTTGCTTCATACTTATTGATAACCTGCTGCGCATAGTCACTGATCGCTATAAAAATAACTGCACGCCAAAACTATCTAGAAAAAATAAAACTTCATCTGTCGGCCTCATATGATTAACTACAAATCTCGCGTTACCATCCTTTACCATCCTATCCCAATAAACGACTGATCAATCTTTCCGTGTTGCTAGGCCTTCTTTTCATTCTATATATCGGCCGTGTATGGCAAATCGGCATCGGAATTCGGCTTTAGTCATATACCAGAAAAGCTGCTAATCGACCTCTTTCATCGTAGTACGATAACAACTGTGTGCCAGGGGTACATATTTCAGTAACTAACCCAAAATCCTAAATTCTATATAAAAGGTGCTGCCATAAAATCACATATTCTATTATTCGTCTCACATCACATGATCATTTCACGTTTCGCGATGCTAGTTCCGAGGTTCACAAACCCAAGGTTTCCCCAGCCTTATATTAACGCGGATCGGAAGTCTCAATAAGAAAACGGTGAATCTGCAAACTAACTTTATTTATTTATTAACTCACCGTTCACAAGCGGACTTTCACGCAACGATTAAGGGAGCTGCGGAAATGGATGTGAGAGAACCTTCAGCACAACCGCACGACAGCCGCCAGGGAGGACGAATGTCAACGGAAATTCCAGTTGACCTCCAGGATTCAAACAAGTGTCAGCCTAGCTGGGCGGCGTTCCCAACGGTAGTAGCTAACACATTGTTATCCTAGTGAATGCAGTCCTCAATGGTGGAGATGGCGCAGATTCTTTATACAGCTATGAGCAAAACTGCGATACTTACGCCAACACACTAACCTTGATGTTAGTGGTTTGTAGTAAATTTACATTCACGAGGTGATGTGAACTGATGCGGTGGTACTGGCAAGGCAACTCTCACGTCGCGGAGATTTTAGGATTTTTGGGACGTCGAAGTTGCTCTCACTACACACGTTCTTCTGTTCATGTCGTAATTGTTCACTTAATCCCTGTAGCCACGATTAAATCTAACGCGAGACAACATTCCACAACGTCCGAACAGTCAGAATCCTGTATTGGTTAGACAAGTCGAGCGGTCTGCGAAATTCTGTCGATTTGGGTGGAATACTGAGGTACAATCCAGAAGATCGTGCATTTCTCTGCATTTTTCTTCGAATTCTCAAACTCTCTAGCTACTTCTGCCTATCGGTGTTGTTTAGTGCTAATCGAAACCTATTGTAATTATCGTATAATATACTGTCGGTATTTTGGTATTTTGATTTCGCGTCCTGTATTGTCGCATATATCTGGAGGGCGTTAACTTAGCGCACGTACGCACTGAAGCTGTTTAGTGAACCATCCTCGGACTTCATAGATACTTGTTCGGTTTTCAGTTCACTGCATTCATCGGTCCCAAAGCTCTCAAATTCATTTATATTCCTGACAAATCTCTTGTTATGTCTTCTATAGCAATGGTTCAGCGATGGTGTTTTGCCATGTTTGCATATTCATATAACATCAATCACGGTCGTGCGAAATTCATTCGTGAATCTGACTGTTTATTTCAGTATGCTGAGTCTGGAGGGGGTGATGGCTCAGAATGCTTAATGACCCAGCCACTCTCAGTTTCTCGTTCCGATATGATTCGTGACACTCGAAAATGCCACCATCGAATTTTCACCTCATTAAGTTATGGTTGGAACTGCCGTATCCGGCGAAAGCTTGAATGTGATCACAAGTCAAAATGTGGTGAAAATAAAAGGAACGGACTCACTATAGTTTGTGAAGGTGCGTTAGTTTAGAGTCCCACTGCAGCGAATAGAGTATCTAATGGATGAAATCTGTCATAATGCTCCGAAGTAATAATGATGGTATATTCCTTAACGCATCTGTGAGAAACACGCTCGGATGAGCGTGATCAGTGTAAACATGGTAACGCGAAACGCAAAAATGCATACCGTACACATAATCGTTAATCGTACAATGCAGGAGTAATGAGGAAAGCGTAAAAAATGGACAAAGTAGTGGAGAAAAATCCCAGTTTGTGAAGATGCACTCAGGACACTTGCTTCTAAAAAAAGCTCTCAGAAGTTTCGTCAATTATCCATATCGAGGGATTCGGTTTGAAGTTCGTTCGAAAGGCGAAACGGTCACTGACGCGAATACCCGATTGTTAAATAGTTTTGGAAATTTTAAAATTGGAATTTCAGGCCTAATACATCAATTGTAAATACGTGGCGTTGATTGAAAATTGGAATACATCGAATAAATCCAAAAAGTATTAGCTTTGTGACGAAAAATCTTCCAGCATTTTTGCAAATATAACTCGCTATTGACGTTAGCTCAATTTTTCAAGTATTATAAATTCGATCATTGCAATTTTCGAGGTGAAATACGTCATTCTATAGCCTGAGAGTGCTTCATTTTGCCGCGTTTTAAAGCTATGGTTGAAATGGAAATATACGACCATACAGTGTTGGCATTGCATTTCGACAAGAACGCTAGCACATTTGGTAGTGAAACATATATGACAACATTTTCAGCTTCCTCATCTATACGATGTTCATACTATTTCTCTTTGTTTGCAGTGTTTCAGGCAGATACTGGTTGATGAAATGTTGCTCTTGGAAATGGTTAGCAAAGACGCCATCATATGGTTGCTTCCGTCTTCGGTATATATGGAACGGTGTCAGAAAAAGGTATCATCTCCGACTCTATCATCGGTAATCTTCAGAAGTGAGTTCTGCTTAATCTACTGTATTGCTTTTAACTAGATCGAGGTCGCATGGTGTTAATACGGAACAGCATACGCAAACAGATGAAATCCAGCTGCTTATCGATCACCGGGAAGTATACCTCTCAGCCAGTCACACTATGATGTTCAGAACGCCAACTGTATGTCGCTACGCAAAAAAATATTCCAATCAAACTGACAACCAACGGAATCGAGGATGATGATTGCCATGTTCCTCAAACACCTCTACTACAGATTTTTCATCACCACACGAGTGTGTCCATTCTCTAAGTTGTTCATGGTAAATGTGGTTCGAAAGGGGCAGCAACTAGTGTGAACATATAGTGC
>LUCH01009211.1:0-11447 GCA_013368495.1 Paragonimus heterotremus | reverse complement strand
TTGGAACGTAGGGAAAGAGAAGCAGTTTTCCATATAGTGCCATTGAGCCTTTCAACTTCGTCGTTGCCTTGTGGGTTGTAACTCGTCGTCCTGCTAGTGGCCACACCTCGGTCGTGCAGGAATTGTCTCAACTCCTGCGACATAAATGTAGATCCTCGATTGGAATGAACGAATGAGGACATACCAAACATGGAAAAGAGGTCGGTTGAACGGGTGCAGACAGATCTGCCAAACATTGGAAAAAACTGACAGTAGCATCTAATAACAGTCTCGCTTGTTCGATCAGGACAAGCGATAGCGAAATAAAAACGAGAGTATTGACTGACAATTGTCGATAAGTAATGTCTATGGGTTGCTGGTGGGAGAGGGCCTTTAATATCGATTGAAATTCCTTCGAACGGCGAAGTGGCTTTTATGAGCTTGCCTCAGGCTTTGGAGAGTGAACGAGGTTTGATTTTATAGCACGCTACACATTTGTCGACGACGTTTCGAACGTCTTCCATAGAAAGGAGAGGGTTTCCAGCGCACACGAAATGCATCAACCAAGAAACACTGGGATGACAAAACGATTGCTGTAGTTTCTTAAAACCAATATTTGTCAGTAGCACCCCGCAACAATTAGGAGAGAGTACATCTACCGCTCGATTATCTTTATCTGGTCGGTACACAACATCGAACTTGAACGACGTCAGTTCCAGCTGGCAACGTTCAGTTTTGTTATTCTTGACCTTCCATCTGTGTTGATTGCCGTAGATGGAAGCTACAGAACATTAATCGGCGACAAGTCTAAAATAGTTCGGAATTAGGGAATGCTTCTGTCTACTTATGAATTCCGCAACCTCACGTGCCTCTTCTGTGGCGGAATGTTGCTGTTCGCTTAACGGCAGGCTACGCGGAAAGAATGCTGCCTGTCGACCATTTTGATTCAAAGTGACTGTTATCACAACATCAGAAGTATCTCTCTCGATAACCAAAGGGGTATCGTACTGTGTCTGTTTATGCTTCAGTTGCCTATAGGGACGTCAGTGTCAAGGATACCTTTTACTCTAATCTGGTCACTCTCCTTCGGTCGATACATGGTTTTGATAAAGTCATTCCGACCGGAAATTTTAACACCCAGGTCGGTCGCCTTAGTGAGGCCGAGTCTCGCGTAGGTAGCATGTTTGTGATAGTATCACATCGCTGGGATAGTAGTGAGCGGCTGTTGCAACTGTGCGCTAAGCATGAGCTATTTTCAACTAACACTGGTTATAAACATTGTTATACTTGATGCCCCCTTCTCTGAATCAGGCCCTTCCCAGATAGACCACATGGTTAGTTACATGTGGCGGGTCTCCATTCAGGACTGTTCTGCCTATTGGAGCACATACTTGAATTTAGATCTTGTGTTGCTACCTTGTCGTTTCGTTCTTTGGTTGGACAACGACCCCGCCGACAACAACGGATACGAAAGACGCACCGAACGCCTCCGTCGGTTTTACTCCATTAGAGGGCCTACTAACCAATTTTACCGCTGACACACAGCAAGGGGAGGCAGGCATCGCAAAAACCCTGTTGATATGATCCCCCTTGGCTGCACAGGTACACTATGTCAAATCTGCATCCCGAGGTGACCTGTCGGGCTGTTTTCATCAAGACCCCCGTGTAATGTGCATTGAACGTCATACGTAGATTAACTCCATCTGGAGGGCTTACGAACCAAACTCCTGATCACCAGGCCTAACGAATTACGAACTCTCTTTTCGATCCGTTACTTTGCGAGTTGAATTTTCTAACGAAAGGCTCCGGGTGGAACTACTTAAAGTGATCTCTTTCTTCAGCTGGGACATCGGGGAAGCCTTTTCCCTAAATAACACTTGTGAGCCTATCAGCAGTTATAAATTCCCCTTCTCGGTGTTGATTTAACTCTTCTGCCTAAGTGCCAGTGGCCGGGATCACTAACTCCATAGTCCACTGCACTGGCCCAATTTCTTTCATATTTCCCCGTTTGTCAAACGATTGTCTATTTGATGACACTTCAGATACATACTAGAGACGCTCTATTCGATGCTCGCAACAGAGGCCAGCCATCTTGGAAAATGCGCACCTTGATATGTTACTTAGACATCTCCAAGGTGTATTAGTTCTATTCCGAAGTGAATCTATTGGTAGTCTCCCAACTCCATTGGATCCCGCAATTGTTTAGGTTATCAGCAACCTATGGTTGGTTGCGTAAGGTAAATACATCGAATTCCAGCCATGTCCTCGTTAAGTTCCTCCTTGTGCACATCCATTTAAAACGGTGTTTATAACGTCATTTTTTCTTGACTTGTTTTTTCTTCGAATGCAGCTGAAATAGTATGCTTGAATAAAATAGCGTGTGTTTATTTTGTCTTCCAGCCGCTTTTACCAGATTCAACGGTTTGATACTCCTGTGGTCGTATTTTCACTAATCGAAAGGCACATGTCAGTTAACTACGCTAGTGGGCTTTCAGAGTACACCAATAAAGGCGTTTGTGGTTTACCGGAATTCGTTGATGACGTAACTGTGCTAAAACAGAATGTGAACAAATTATACCGATTAATGTGTGACTCAAAATTCACTGTGGTACATACAGGAGCTGGCATTAGTACATCTGTTGGCATTCCTGATTTTCGCGGTCCTAGGGGTCTGTTTATTGTTTAACAATCAACGAAGATTGTTTTATTTCCAGGAGTTTGGACCTTAGAAAAATTAGGCCAGCAGCCAACTGTTTCAGTACCTTTTGAGAAAGCTGTACCTTCTGCGGCACATCGTATTCTGGTGGAATTAGAACAACGAAGTTAGTTATTGCTTCGCCTTTTTATTCGAAACAGACATTATTCACTATCTTGTTACTCAGAATATTGATGGATTGCACTTGAGGTCTGGATTTCCTCGGGACCGTTTATCCATTTTGCATGGAGATATGTTTATCGAAGTGTGCGACAAGTGTGGGACGTTTTTCGTTAGGAACACTCCGTCAGCCACCATGGGTCTGCGTCAGACCAATACATTGTGTTCATACGTTAAACCTTCCGGCAGATGTTGCAGGTCGGTTGATATTAATCACCATTGATTTTAATGTTTAACTGTAGGGGCAAACTTTGCGACACCATTCTCGATTGGGAAAGTGACCTTCCGCAATTGGACTATGCTCGAGCGATCGAAAGTTCCAAGTATGGTCTATCTTCATTTATTTGTATTCATTGTCCAGACGTGCGGAGCTTCACATTTGTATTGGTACATCATTGCAAATGTACCCAGCTGCCTCGTTACCACTTCTACCAACTCCACCCAAACGCGCTCACAATTCAACGAAGTTCCAATCGTCAAAACTGGTGATTATAAATCTGCAGAAAACCAAGCTAGTTAGGCGTGCATGTTTAAATATTCATGCAACGGCTGATTATGTCCTGGGCGAAATTGCACGGTATTTTGGCATTTCTCTGCCTTCTCTCCAGTACACATCAGATATCAAGCCATTCACGCCGTGCATTGTTTTGAGGTCAGTTATGAATGCTATTTTGCGGTTATATCTCGGATGAAAATCTAGTGATCGTGTTGCTACACCTTCTCTTATTTTCACGTTAAAATTCAAACTCTCGTAAGAAAAGTAGACGTTGCTTACTAAAATGACCTAACCAAGTGATTCCAAACCTCTAGGTCGCAAAAACGTTCTTCATGGCATATTTGCCGCTTCATGGAGCTTTCATAAGGTATATATATATATATAGGTATATATATATATATATATATATATATAACGGATCCTAGTGTGGATTTGAAACGTCACAATAAATCGTTCACTACTCAGTGTTTGCCCTCTTTTTAATACTTCAAAGATATATATATATATATATGTATATATATAGGACAAGCTACATGAATGTGTGCCTTAGGTATTCACTTTCCTGACGAGCTCGACATTTAAGCTGCAAACGTTTCATCACCGTCTTTACATCCTCAATGCTTAAGTGTTTAGATTCGGTGTTTATTATTTGCCCGGTTGTGCGGTGGTATTGTGTAGTGCTAGCTGAGCTCAGCTCATCTGATTGCAAGAGAACTATGTACTGTTGCTTCGGTCCATATATCATATCCGAATTACTTTACCATTCGAGCTTACGATGGCTTTCTCAATGAGAGGTTTCAGTGCGATGCTACGAGTTATTGAATCAAAGCAAACTGTCTTCCATTGCAAAGTCACTATTGGTCACATTGTTTAGAACTTCTGAGGCAAACTGAATACTCAGACACCATCATACTAGCGGGCGACTTTGATGCTCAGCTTGGTCATCTTTCTCCAGAGGAGAAGTGATTGGGTGGTATGTTTGTTTTCCGGGCACAACGCACTGGTAGTGCTGAGAGATTGCTGGAGCTGTGCTCATCTCACGGTCCTTACATTTCGAGCACCGCATTACAACATAGGAAGAGGCACTATGTTGAATGAAAACTCTCTTGTGTTTCTCAGCCATGGCCACAACATGATTACATAGCAGTCAGTTACAGGTGGCGCCACTCCGTTAAAGACTGTCGTGCATTTTGGAGCAACCACCTGGACTCGGACCATGCTGTTGTGCGTCCCTGTTTTGTTTTCTCATTAGCCCAGAGAGCATACACCCATAAACGCAGAACACAGTTGGCATTGGGGCGAGGAGAGTGTGAGGAACGCTTACCAGAAGGCGTCAGGTGAGAGCTCCTGACGAACACTGGAAACAAATCGCCGTAGCTATGAAAGCATGCTGTAACGAGGTATTTTCCGAAGTAGATGTTCCGTTGTGACAGAACTGGATTTCCGTCACTTCGATAAACTGCATGAACAAGCGTCGCTCGATCCCACTTGATCCTGAATATGATTTTGATCGTTGAGAAATTGAGCACAAGCTGATTCATCATCATAGACAGCAATACAACAGTGGTTCACACGGATGCTTAACTGTCACACAATCACGAAGAATAAGAAACAAACCCTGTTTAGGAAGGGAGAAGAAAAAAGGGATAGGGGAGCGGACTTAATCACTAAAATTAGCTACGTCTACATTCAAACATACAATATCAAGGTGCCTACAGCTTGCAAACAAACAACCGAGCTGTCAGGTGATTAAAGTTTACGCAAAGACCGTAAGCACTACTTAGCTGAATAGTCGAATAAGATGGAGCGAGTCTTATTATCTGAGAATGCCAGGAGGCCTTTTTCCCTGATTCGTGGCTGTACTGGTCGTCGAGTCAATGTAAGTGAAACCATATGTGAAAAAGATAGTTCACTCATCACCAGTCAGTCGCACCGACTTGATAAGTGCACTGAACTTGCCGAGAAACAGTTCAGCTAGCCTCAGCGAGACCTTGTAGGCGACTGGGTCCTAATGGTCAGTCATTGCGTCCCAGAGGGCCCTACATCGGAAGTAGAATTTGTCCTGTAGTTCAAGCTATTAAGGCGTGATAAAGTTGCTTGTCCAGACGCCCTCCCTCCTTCTCTTTTGAAGGATGGCGTGGAGAGGTTGATCTGAGAACTGACGAAACCCCTCCAGATGATTTAAGAAACTGAGGAAATACCTCGTGATTGGTGTCTATCAACAGTAATTCCCGTTTCCAGAACCTGGGCTGGAAGTGTATGTGACAATGACGAAGGCATTACTATAGTGTCTGTTGCGTCCAAGTTACTCACTGGCCTTATATTACGTTGGCGCACTAAGCCCAGGGAAAGAGAGATGTGTGGAGAACAGGCATGATTACGATCTGGTCGAGGGTGCGTCGATCCCAATTTTACGTAGCGACGGATATTGAAGTATCGACACACATATAGACAGCCGACGATTGTGGTCTTTTTAGACCTGGAGGCTGCTTATGATTCGGTTGCTTGTAACGTTCTCTGTAACCGCCTTCTTCGCAGAAGAGTTCCAGTGAACTACGTGAATTTGTTGAAATCACTGTATACTCATTCCGCAAGCAAGGTAAGGGTTTATGGAGAACTGTCTCGGGGGTTCATCACTTCTAGTGGTGTTCGTCAAGGATGTTCGATCTCCCTCCTCCTGTCCAGTTTTATCGTAGATGACGTTCTGAAGAGTGTGCTTGAACGGTCCAGTGAACTTGACGTTGAGCTTCTTCCTGACGCTAGATTGACCGATCTGGAGTACGCGGACGACATTTTCTTACTTAGGCCCTCTGCAAAAGACCTGCAGACCATAATGAACAAAGTGGGTAACCGAGCTGGTTTGTATGGAATGCACTTCGCACCTTCAAAGTGCAAAGTGCTGCTTCAAGTCTGGGGCATTTCCACCGCTACATTCTTCATTGCAGCTAATCCGCTTGAGACTGTGGACAGTTTCACTATTTCGTCAGCCTGTAATATTGCTGATGAGATATCAGTGAGGATAGCAAACGTAATGGTTGTCCTGGCCAACCTGAGTTATCTTTGGCATCGAAAAGACGTTCAGTTGTCGCCAAAAGGGAGTCATGATGCTTGTGTATGTTCTGTTTTGCTCTGTGGTTCGGAAACGTTGCCTATTCGAAAGGAGGATGTCAACAGGCTTGCTGTACTTGACCATCGTTGTCTCCGCCAATTATCTCGTATTAAATGGACTGGTCGAGTGAACAATGTGGCCGTTCGCCGGAGCGTATTATGGGGTGCTCGGGATGCACGCCTAATCGGTTAACTAATCACGGTGCATAGCTTATGATGGTTGAGTCACGTACTCCGTATGCCAGCTGAGCGTTTGCCGTACTGGACATTATATACTGAGACCATCAACAGGTGAGTGAAACCAGCTGGTTGTCAAACAACAACTTGGTCATGAAATATGACCTGACTGCTCCACTGAGCAGAGTAAGTAGGTGTCACTTGCCTGGACGAGGTCCTCGTGATCACTCAAACCACTGGTTAGAGACGCTACCCGAGATTGTGGTGTGTCGCATTTAATGGCGTACCTGCATCCATGCCATTTCTAGTTCTTCCACTTGGACTTTTATTGATTTTCAAATTTCTCGGTGGCATTTTCTTCTAGGATATTCCACGTCACTGTTGATGTGAGCGGCCGCCCGAGCCACAGTACCTTTTGATCAGGCTCATTGTTGCTATGACGAAAGTGATTTTTAAATAATAATGATTGGCTGACGAAACCACCATATTTAGATGATATAGTTTTAGCTGTCCTCATGTTAATTCATTTCTAACTTACAGGATTGCGACAAAGCTGTTCTTGAGAAAAGTGAATGTCAAAACAATGAAATCAAAATATTGTAACTGCTAATGATAATAAAGCGCTAACGACATACGTCAGTAACGATAACATTGACATTTTGACCACTGACAAAACATGCAAACATAGTGGACAGTCTTCTAAGGAACGCCGAAACAAATGTACATGTCTAGGGCAAACCTACAAAATATGTGACAGTTCAAATCACTGTAGCCCTGAAAGCCCTGTAGAAAAAGAAATCACCAACAGAGGAACATGCTAAACATCTTGGACATACCAACTAGTGCCACGAATACACAGACTACCTAAAGTTCACAAATTTCAAGTGCCGCTGAGATCCATTGCCACTTCCGTAACGGCCCTGAACTCTCAGTTAGCGAGATTTCTTTTCGTATCCATTATTCGCATCTAACTCATGATAACGTCGAGGAATGCGGTTCATCTGATTTCCTGTGATAAATGAAAGGCTTGGTGTTACAAGAAGACTTTCCTTTTCTTACATAGCCACGCTGTTCATTGGCGTGCTGAAGAACTTTGCGACGGAAAATTTGAATTTCCTGATAAATAAGGACGACAGACATCGTAGTAGAACTGGTCTCACTACAGCGAAGTTGACTCTGTTGATATATCTCTACATGAACATGTGCTTTAGATTTGACTGTCAAGTTTACCTGTAGCAAGGGAGCACGTCAGTTTGCTGAACCATACCGAGACTGTTTGTTAGTGAAGCACTTCGAATTAGAAGCATTTTGAATGTTCACACCTAAAGCTTGGGTATCGATATATGAAGGACACATTTTTAGTTTCACCTCAGACTCAGTCTGACCAGTTTTACAGTAGTCTAAATACCACAGTGTTGTAAACCCACAAAAGAATACGCTGGTTCGTCCACGATATAGTGTTATATGGCAGACAGTTTCGTTGTGAGTAGTATGCTACTCACGAGTAGTATATTGCCACTGGCGACATTCAGGAACAAAAGAGCAAGGTCCGAACGCCAGGAAGACGATGGGCAAAAATAGACTATCGGAATAGTGTGTACGCGCTGCGGCAGAAGTCCTACCAAGGTGAATGAGAGTGATGTACGTGAATGCATGTCTGACATGCAAATGAGTGTGCGCGTTTGTGGTTTGACTTTTGACATGAGCTATACAGGAGTTTGCGAGATAAACGAATCCTCAGGCCAAGCGGCTTTTGCGGCCACAACAATAGTAATACGCTTGACAGAAATCGGATTCCCCTCCTCGTATTATTCAACACGGAAAATCTTGGTCCCAAAAATAACGCGATTGCCCACATAAAAGCTCCTAAGACATCAAAAGACGACTGAAAAAAGCAGCTTTGTTCCGCTCCAACAACGTGTGCAACAGACAGACCATTACAAGGTATACATATAGTGCATAATGACCTACAGACATTCTCGAATCAAAAAATAAAAGGTCAGTTATCGAAAAAAGATAGTTAGGGTCACTAAGCCATCAACTAGCATAGCGGAATAAAGGTCGAACAGGTAAAAATGTAGCGAAGGTTACCTCTCGACTGTTCACGACATTTCCACCCATTCTGATTGGCTAAAATCGTTTTCTCGAGCAAGGATGCGCTTTTGGATGAAAAAACATAGATTCCTTAACACCCAGTAAATGAAGTAAGCTTTATATGTGAGAAAGAGAAAATTTCACACCTAACATTCCTCGATATGAAGAGACTGAATAATAAAGTTTAGACCACCGTTTGTCATAAACTGATAACAGCCAATGTCATTCTTAAGTTCACCAACGATCATCCGGCTTGTCGCGTTGGAAGCTGTGTGCGAACATTGTTCCGACACAGAAACACACTGGTGCCCATACGATCTTAGAATCCAAGAACGAGAGCATCTTTTCAAACCGCTCCATGTTAATTTTTTGCATTAACTCTGTAAATGAGTCCATTAAGCAGCTCATAAGAGGGTTCTTTAACCATTGAACATCCACATATCACGCAGACTGGCCACACTACCTACCGTGCTTTAATGAATGCCAATATTAGTGTAGAACCTCATGAACAATCCGGTTTGGTTAGTGCGAGTCCATGTGTCTTATGTGAACATGTAAGTGAGTGTGTAGGGCGTAACCAGGTCAACGCGGATCACGCGAACTTCGTCTTTTATCTAAAAAATGAAGAGGAGCAGCTTGCACTGGAAGTTCTCTTCAAAGTTTGTTCAATCGACAGGTAGACATAGCTAATACATCAGCGTTGTTGACATTAACACGAGAGATGTGGGTTTATCCGTTGTAGTTTCGAACAATCAATTGGGGAGCGATTTCTACCAGATGCCCGATAATTCTGTAGTAATGTTTGTTCTGGGTCAGTGTAAGTCATCGGTGTTTCATTTTATAGCCACTTTATGCTACTATGCCATACTTGGTTTTTATCAATGGTTCAGTACGCGTAACTCTTTTCCGTTGGCATCGTTTTCCTTAAGGTCGGTCGAATTACACCGTTTTAACTACAACTCTCAGTCTTAATTATCGCATTCCACACTGACTTCTTTTTCTGCCTGTATACAGGTCTGCGCATACTACCCCGAGTGAGAGCCTTCCATGGCGTCTTCTTCCTCACCCTACTCATGGTTCCGGCATTAATTTTCAACATTCTGTTGCCGCTGCTAAACAAGATCCTTCTTTGCAGTCGGAGGAACATTGTCATCGTGTTATGTTGCCTTATTGCAAATCAGATGATCAGCACTGTGTGACTGCCCCATTCAAACGTACAAAGATGGAAGGAGGTACTGACTGTCATATGTCTGAAACAAACTAGGAAATCTATTCATTGTACAAATAACTTCGTTTTAATACAGCCTGTGTGCAATTTCTTACGCCTTTCTTCTCTTTTTATTTGCTTGTTTATTTCGATGAATACTTCTTTTACAGCTTCTTCAAATCAATGCAAATATCTGCCACACTCCCTGCACCTCGTGTTGCTGGTTGGACCCTCTATTTCGTTTTGCTTTTCCTACGTCTCGGTCTTGTCATTCGTGTTCAGCCGGGTTATATACATCCGGATGAATTTTTTCAAAGTTTAGAAGTGGCCGCTGGTGATGTGTATGGTCTTGATGTTTATCGTTCTTGGGAATTCGTGTCTGGTGAAGGCGGTCCACTGCGCTCCTTTGCTGGTATCTACCCTCTTGTCCATTTCCCTATTTGGCTGTATCGGCGTCTTTTGGATGGACCCACAAGCATTCGTGAGTATCATTTTGCGTTTGCTTATTCATGAATGTCACGTTCTGCGGTTTTTGAGCAACACGGGGCTATGTAGCTCTTCATTGGGTTCCATGCGCGACAGTTAGTTCTTTCCGTTTTCCGCTTATCTACACTTCGTTTATGCTTAGTTACTGTGACAGTTCAACGTTAATTGCGAGCATCAAGTGACCACAGTTTTTGCGGTTGCTCATTGAATTGAATGGTGGTTGAGAGCTTACTCAACTATTTATTGTTTCATTCCATCAAAGATCACTACAATGATTAGATTGCTCATCCTCACCAGACATACAGTGACTGTCACAGCGCACAACGATTTACCATCATTGGTCTCTACACCAGGTGTCGTACAAAACCTCAATCAGTCCTCCTCGACGTCCACTTGAGAAGATGAATTTTGTCAGAGGGTAAACGGCGGCACTTGTCTTTGATGCATAATCTACTTCTCGGATGTATAAAGTAGACTGACTAGGTGGGCGGTTTTAAATAGAAGAATCTAGTTGGCTCAGTTTTTCAAGCGGACCCTGGAAACAGACCGACTGTTTGTGGTCGAGCATGTGTACATAACGCGTACATGAATTCAACAACCTGCAAGTCTCTTGCACAAAGACAGTGGGGTCTCATATATTAACTGTCCAAGGAATGGTGCTGCACTAATTTAAGTCACTTTAGTAGCGTTATCGGTCAGATGCAGGTTGATTGAGCTAGCTAATTTGGAAACCAAATAAAAAACACCAATTAAACTGGTCATTTCGGGCTGTTTGTTTATTTGCAATGAAATGTATAGACCAGTAACATGTAACTAGAGTGCATGGATAAGAGAACAGCGGATTTTCTTTCTTGTGGGTTACAGGAAAAATGAAATCTTCATTTTTTTTTTCTGCTTACATTTAATCTGTTCTGTCAGTTATTCCGTTTCTATGCATTTATTAAGCTGTTAATTGCTTCTTAGTTAACGCTGTTTGCTTCATGCTATCTGTCATGTTTACATTGTAGTGGACAAGTGGGTATGCG
>LUCH01009210.1:0-15407 GCA_013368495.1 Paragonimus heterotremus | reverse complement strand
TAGACATATGAAATCAATATGAAATGTCACATACGTTCGGAGTGGTACGTACGGAAAGGGTTTTCGACCGTCGGTGGTCGAGCATAAGCAGAAATGTCCAAATTCAAGACGGCGGTCGAAGCGACCTTCACAGGGGCACAAATATGTCATAAAGCATACTACTCACAAAGAGGGGGAGTAGGCAGTTAGTAAAGAGTAAGTCCGAACGAATGTTACACGATCCGTCGATCAAAGCTGTTGAGGTTTTCTAATCATTAGCTTTGATAATTTGCTTAATATTATCGTGACACTGTGATGCAGTGTTGTTTTGATTATTTAAGATCCTTGATGTATTGTTACGCCTAGCGGCAGGACAAAGTATGACGTTGGAATTGTCGCAGATTTGTATCCAAAAGTCCGTATATCCAAAAATTTGTACGCACTTGTGTGGCCCGCCGGCATGTTGCTTCAGATTCGAAACGAGTTAAAAACAGCCTCTTGGACGCAAAAGGATACTGTTCACATTTTTGTGAAATATCACAATGCATATTTCAAGACAAATGCATGTTTTCGGGTATAACACTTGTGCCGCAGTGGGAGATATAGGCCGTTCCTAAGAGTTTTCACATTCACATTTTTGTTGGCAAAAACCTTTAGTCTTTTTCAGTAAATTGCACCATGCTGACCTGCACAATCGATTTTGCATCTTAAAATCGCTTTCATCGAACTTTTAGTAGAGGAGTACATACTCTCGTCCCACAGAAACGCTCAGTTTCACGTGGTTTGAGATATAAATGTATTTGTAATTCACGACCGCTAGACGTTTACATCGCATTTCATCCGAAATATCAAAGTGAATTCCTACGGAAGACATGCCACCACGTTTGTGGGTCGGCTGTATACCTGAAGCATATGTTCAGTCTGCTTCTGTATAATCCAGGCGGAAACAGGTCTTGTAAATGCCATTCCCAAAAACCATTGCATCTGTAGTTATCACGTGGTTGTTCCTATCTATGACCCGTATGGGACTGTTTAAACATGAACAATATGTCCCAATCGATCACTAACAACATGCGTACTGCTTAGTTTATTGCTCTTTGGCTGTGTTCGAGCACAGCTTGTCACTTGTGCCCAGTTAAATGTTCACTTATCTGAAGGTTAACAACCCACCTTGGTGCTCGTTATTTCTCCGAGGAAGACATTGATTCTCACTTGTACTAGTTCAGCTACAACGATTCACTCTTCGTGTCATGGATACTCATGATTCCGACGACTGCCGCTCTGTTTGCCATTTGCAGATTTTACTGGCTGTTACCAGTATGTTTTCCAATCTTTCGCTTTCTCATATTTCTCATTTACGATCTCAGTGTGCCACTCCAGGAACTTCAAGATTTTCAGACCATGGGTCAGCAATGTGGCCTGATGTTAATGGAACTTCAGTGCCGGACGATTGCATTACCGCCGAAACACCCGTTGTTCATCGCCTTTTGTGCTTCATGTTTAAAACACTCATTACCAGTTCCCATGCTAAGAGGGTGTGCGATGACGGAACTTTCACGTTGATTGTAGAGGATGGATCGACCCCATCTCGTCAATGGAATAGACGTGTTACTCGTCTTGGGAAGGAGGTACCATCTGTTAAGTTGGCTACCTGCAGTGAGTGTTTGACGACTGTTATGCGCTTCACAGAAAGTAGGTGACCACTTTACTCGTCTCCATTTATTACCCTCTTGCTTATCCTTCTTCCTGCATTGGAAATCTACGTGGTAGTGACTGTGGGCCTGTACTTGCAAGGAATGACATGACCATTCCGATCACTCGCGCGACAAACCATTTCCCTCTCGAACGTTACCTGTAATGTACTACTGACCCTTGATGTCTTTTACTTGTGGAAATTTGTTCTCGCCTAATTCATCTTCCTCGCTCCTCATTGCTGGACCTTTGCTTTCATGTACCCTGATTTCATTTGCGCTTCATCACTCCGTCATTACGCGACGGTTGCATTTGATTATATTCACGTGAACCGTTAGTCTAAGAAATTGTACATTTGATGGGCTCCATATCGAGGTATGTTGATAACCTCTTTTGCTATGTTTATATTAATTTGCCTGTACCTTATCACCTTGCCAATAAGAAACTCCTCTATACGACTGTCTCCCTTTTTAGATCCGAACAGGTTGCTTAGTGGGCTCAGAAGTTATAGACGCCGGCTGCTTATACACGCGACTATTCTAGATCCAGCCTATCGACAAACGTTGCGAGTAGATTAAGCGCTGCTCGAACAACCACTAAACGTCCGTGATTAGCGGTGCTCGACAAATCTGTTTTTGTGAATATCAGATCTATCCGCTGAGTGGTTGAACTTCATCTGTTGGTATTTATAATGGGCCAGCGGATCAAATTTGACACGGATAATGCACAGAGACATCTTTTTGAATACCAGTCGCTTGAAGCCTCCTCGATAACTACCATATCATTGGGCATGCCTCATATGCTTCCATCTGCGGAGGATAGTCTTGTTCCCTATCTCTAACAACCGACCGGTAATACTCAGGTGACCCACATTGATGACGACAACAAAACATCGTTGGATGTTTCCAATATTTCCGCCTCATTCTCTTCTTTGACTACACTTTTTTATAGGGTTTACTTAACCTTCATAGGGATGTGTTTGTAAGTGTCTAATTGCCTGCTCTTCCCTGTGGTGGTTAGTTTGGGGCCCCTAAAGCTAAGCACAGGCCATGAACATGAATGGCTGTAGGGCCGGTGGCATCCCCACCGGAAAAGACGGAGTGTGTAACCGAACTCCTTTTCCTTGCCTCAGCTACTGCTTGCTGCTCACCTGAGCGACATTTGGCAACGAACGACGGGGCTCTTGAAGAAGAAATGCGACTAAAGCAAGATTCGTTAAAGTTTATGAGGGCGCAGCCGGAATTTCGCAAGGGGTCGAAAGAGAGGTCTGTCTGACGGGCCACTTGAGAGGACTGATGCAAGTGTCCTGTCGTCTGACTCTCCAGATTGACCCTATGTTTATGAGCTTCAGAGGAGCTGTGTGGTGCAATATATGCGCAAATTATTTATTAGTGTGGGCCCGCCAAAATTCGAGCTAGAACCCCTTAAAGAGTCGCCCTTGAAATTCCGTAGCCTCCTGCAATATTCTGAGCTTAATGTGTCCAACAGATTGAATGACAAAGGACTGAATTAGTCATAACTAATTTATTGCTACAAAGGTCGAGCTAAGACTGATATCGATCATTCCATATTGCTGTCTAGCGAAGTAAGATTTATTCGGGCAACCGCAGTGTTGATTCCTTCATTTGGGAAGCCCCATGAAATTATTCATACTGTCACTGAGGACGTGTTCAACTGCCGGAGGCTTGTTACGGAAGGCACTGACGGACCTCAACATTTGATCACTCAAGCGAAGGGGGCAGTTGACGTTGTACTATCTGGACCATTCATCAGTCTAAATTTTTTAACCAACCTTCCGCGTTTTGTGGATAGACTTCCTCGTTCATTGGAAGTGAATTAGGCATAAGTAGGTGACTCTGCTATGAACGCTGGTCGGGATCCTTTTTTCAACGACTTAGTTAAGTTTATATGGAGGTGCACTGCGACTTCTAGCAACCCGGGACAGTCCACGGCCGACTCGGCGAAAATAAGACCGCACGCTTCCGTGGGGATTCTCAAGGAATATCCTGTAAGTCAGCAGTAGTCGGAGCGATAAATAAGCCGTGCAACTATGCGGAATTGGTTGACAGTCGCAATTTCCAGAGGTTTGGGAGATTTGTAAACATGTTATTGAAGAAACGACGCGCAGCCGTGAGAAAGTGTAGGCAGTGCTTTGTTCGCCTGCTGCCAGACCGCGCAGCCGAGTATTGCACAATCCGTACACAGTACTCACCGCCTCCAGGAGGAGAGCAACATCGCACCCTGATGCACGCGGACCCGGCTCCTTCAGGGTTTAAAGTGGACGTGAAGCGGTCATACGGTAGAACCAACTCTGTTTGCATGACAGGGAGATTCATTTTGGCTTCGTTCCCTTCAGGTTGATTGGAGTAGTTGGGACAACTGAAACATATGCCCGTCTTGCTAACAACTTTAATACCACACTCAGAGGTAAGTCCCTGGCTGTGCAATCACGGCTGCCAGCAAGAGAGCGAGCGCACAGTATCCGTACACTAAATGAGACGGACCCTATTAAATAACAGCACCTGAGTTTGAATGTTAAATCCTCAGACGATGGAACTGGGATCAGGATCGACGGGGCTGTTAATGTCAAAGTCCTTCCGGTTGAACGGGCGGAAACCATATCCTAAAAGGACGTTCAGCGTTGGCCTAACTTAGCCGGTCTGTCTCCCATCTCACTGGGGAAGTAAAGTCGGCTTACTAATTGGCTGCGATGTGTCAGAGGCACATTTTGTAATAGGCCACCGGGCAGGGGCAGGCGTCTACCATAAGCTGTGAAAACCATCTCGGGTTGGACTTCACGAAGCACCATGATACTGTTAATGAACGGTAAGGCTGAAGTTCACTGCTTAAGTGGTGCTGAGCTAGAACAATTGGTTCGGCGTATGTTCGACATACAGTTTGTCCAGCCCTGATTTTCCGATGAGGTGGACAACTGCAATGATGATCAACCAACTATGCGTGCTGTGGAGGCCACAGCAACGCTTAAGGATGGTCGGTGCGGGGTTGGCTTGCCGTGATAGTCTGACACTGTAAGCCTTCCTGATAACCGATGGACGGCCTAAGAGCGTCCGAAGTAACAAGCTGGGAGACTTTTCCGCGACGCCGGATCAGCACGTAAATACAACGAGATTATTAATTCACATGTGACCGAAGGTGATAGATCGTGATTTGACATCGGTAGGAATAGGACCTCTTGCCGGTGGTGCCACTACCCGGTGTTGAATGCCGGTGAACGTGCGAAAGTGCGAGCGGTATTCGATTGCGCGGCGAAATACAATAACATCCCTTCGAACAAAGTCTTGCCGCAAGCGCCAGTTCTGACGAACAGTCACTAGACGTCCGGGATTAACACCATCAGGAATGCTACTCCTCAAATGCTTAGGTGTATGGTGACATAAGAAGAGAAATTTGGAAGTCGTCCGTGGTTGTTTACTCTAGGAATAGACGAACCGTGGCCAAGTTATTCCCACCATCCGAGGACATGTTTGAATGAGGAGGTTACATCATTGAAGCTTTTCACTTAGAGCCTCAGTGAGGAATCCCTCAGGATTCACGGTTATACGCAATCTATCTGGGCGGTTGTGAACCTTTAGACTCAGGGCAGAACAAGACGGAATTTTGAAGGTTTACTCAGATAAAATTGGTTCAAGTGAACTCTTTGCACGGAGTTTAACAGTCAGCAAATATCAAACAATAACACGGTAGAATAAACAGTTCATTGCTGCGGTACAACGCAACCAAAGAGCGAGTTCAAAGTGGAAGTTTGTAGTGTCGGAGCAGAGTTGGTTACGTGTAACAGTGTAAGAAAATTTCAGCCAGTAATTACTGTAATTAATACAGGGGTATATATGTGTAGGATTCACAGTACGATGGTTTGGCCGATGGGGTATAGGTATATGGATCAGTTAAGACTGGTATGGAGCGCACGGCCGGTCGTGGACGGATAGTGGGGCGGTGGTGTCGCTGCGCTGGGTGCGATAGGTCCGTGGTTCGACCCCCCAGCTGTCATTTCGCCGTCCAACTACCAGCTTCAGTTGGAGTGATTCGAACACAACTTCCATTGATTATGGCCAGAATCAACACTCAGAGTACAATAGCCATGGACAAACGCAGATCTTAAGGAGCTTCTGGTGAGATTGCTCATCAGGAACTCCGGACAAAAAAAACTCCCAATGAACTAAATGAACCCCGGAAAACAGGGAAATCCACACACGGAATATCTAAAATCTACGGTCGTTTGCTAAGCAGCAGTTTCTGGTCAAATATGGATTAAACAAGTGTCAGTTCCAGCCACATCTTAAGGAGACCATTTGGCAAACACAAAATCCGAGGAATACGATCGGCCTTCGTCAGTTTGATTCATCGAAACAACGAAACCAGTGGCGTTTAACCGGAGCGCGGGGTCACAAAACCCATGTAATTGAACTTCCTCGATTCTACTTTATACGTTTACCCTAGCTGATCCGTCCAGCTGACTTAATCTATGAGCAGCACCTAAGTATGCAGTATGCGTTCAATCTGATAGCTGATCCGTCCCGTTGTCTTGACCTATGAGAATCACTGATAAGCAACACAGGGGAGAAATCAGGATAAACCTGTATTTGAACCGTTCAAGATACATTAAACTGATATTCTTCAACTCTTTGGAAAGAACTTTCGATGAGACTGCTACACCCGTAGACTTGGCCTACTCACCCTCCAGCGAACAACGACGTTCACGAAACACATCCGTTACGTTTGTGACTTTGGTGCTCATCCTATATTGGGCGCTACGTCTGCGTGACCTGCAACTAGCCTGTGTTGACCGGCCATGGAGCGGCGCCCTAGTTTGCCCACCTAGCGATCTAAATCGAGTTTTGTAGAACGTAGGAAAGTTAGCCGCAATTATCTTTGAACGGAATCTCTAAAAAGTCACTCAAACTCATAAAAAGATATAACTGTCTCATGTTACTTCTTATTTATCATTTAGAACATACTTCCGTTTGTCAAGAAGCACTTTAGGTCAATATCTCGATCTAACCGACAGTTATTTACTCCGCACGTACAACGTTTTTTTGGCTGAAACGGAATCCTTGTAACTGTGTGGAACGATTGTTGATTACCTTCCCGCATACGGACTGCCACTACCGTTACGTTTCATTATCGGTAGTTATCAGTGAATTTCTTTAATTTATCACCTGCCCATCTTCACCATTTAGATCCCCACCTCAATATTTCCCAAGCTTAATGAATTGTATGAAGAGAAAGTAATGGAGTCATGTTCGAGTAAGCCGGTTGCAGTATACACATTACACTTTCAGTCAGTCGACAATGTAGGAACCTAGCTGTTTGCCAAGTTCCACTTCATATTCATAACCGGAAGAACAATCCCACGAACAAACCCGTCAAACTGTTTCTCATTTCTTCTCACACAGAAGAGTTGTATAGGCAATTGTGTAGTTCGCCGGTATGGTGATTCAGGGCCGAAATGAGTTGAAAACGGCCATATAGGCGTGAAAAGAGATTTTAATACTCTTCATGAAATATTAAAATGCGTATTATGGGACAAATATATACTCCATAAAATCTATATATGTCCCATAATGTGCATTTTAATATTTCAAGAAAAATTTGAAAAATCTCTTTTCGCGCCCAAATGACCGTTTCCAACTCGTTTCGGCTTTGAATCACCATACTGGCGAACTACACAATTACCGTTGTATACAGTACAATATAATTGGATTCATCAATAAACGCTGCTGATTCTGATCTATCCAGAAAATGAAAGCGCCAGCTTAGGGCCGCTGACCTGGCCCCTATAAAAGGTCTGAGTATGTAGTATGCGGTCACACTAATAGCCGCCTCAACATGATTCACTTGAGCTATGAACATTGTCTCAGAATGCAGTATGCATTTACACTAGTGGATGCTTTTACCTGATTCGCTTGACTTATGAAGAACTCTGACTATGCATTCTTACTAGTAGGTACTTCAACCTCATTAACTTAAGTTACGAGTAACGTCTGAGTTTGCAGTATGCGTTCACACTAGTAGCTACTTATTCCGACCCAATTTGAAGATGAATAATTTGGAGAACGAACACATGCGGAAGGTGAAGGAAAACGTGTATTTGTTGCGTTTGGGGTAGATGATAATCATCATCTTTGATTCAGTTGGTTGTCATATTGATTGGAATATTCCTGTGTACCCCAATTGATAATTGGCGTTCTAAATACTATAGTGTGACCGGCTGAGGGGTACACCTCCTGGTGATCGGCAGGCAGCTTGATTTTATCAGTTTTCGTATACTGTTCTGCATGAACGCCACACGACCTTGATCAAGTTAGAAACAAGACAATAGAGCGGATAGAATTTACCTTTGAGGATTATAGATGACAAAGTGGGATATGATAATCTTTTCTTACACCGTTCAATACACACCGAAGACTGGAACAACCCCATGGTAGCGTCAGTTCCAACCATTTTTAATGCAATAGTATGTAGTGTGCCGCCATTTTGTCTGGCCAAATACACTCCCTTCCGCTCCATTTCCGGTCCTCGAACAGGCGGGCTGGCCGCGTCCATGCACGGGGCTGAGGAAGATGTCTAGCCAGAGCCGAAGGCAAGCGGTCAGTGGGCATGAGGTCAGTTCTGATTGGTGGTTTGTTTCCGCACCATGGGGTCCCCTATATATATGGACAAGGACACGGTGTGAACTGAATCTCCTTTGGTATCTGTGTTGCGCTGACACACGTTCCTCGTTGCCTTGTGACTCTCTTTTTGTGTGAGGCAGATCCAACTGTGCTTCGATTACGAACGATGAACATTGTATGTTTTGTCGCTCGTGACTGACTCAGTGGAATATTACACCAGTATCTACCTGAAATCTTGCGAACATAAGAAAATAGTCTAAACATCGTATAGACAAGGAAGTTGGGAATGTTGTCACACATGTTTCATTATAAAGTGTGCTAGTGTTCTTGTTGAAATGCAATGCCAAAGTTGTACGTTCCTCCATTTCCATATCGACCGTATTGTCAATACTCCGCAAAATGAAGCCCTCTCAGGCTGTAGGATGACGTAGTTTGTCCCAAAAATTGCAATGATAGCATTTATAAGACTTGGAAAAGTGAGCTAACCCAAATACCGTGTTGTTTTCGCGAAAATGGTGGAAAATTTTTCATCAGCAAACCGTTACTTTTGGCACTTATTCGATGCATTTCAATTTTCCATTGGCGCATTTTTTACTGTTGGTTTACTGTGAGTACAATGCCGGAAATTCCGACTTTAAACTCCCAGAAACATCTAAAAAACGAGGACTCGCGCCAAATGACCGTTTTCTCCCTTGAAAAACCCTTCAAGCTGAATCCCTCCAAACGGAAAATTGCCAGCACAATAACACAAACTTATCAAACCTTCGTGTTACATAGTTGGAAAAACTGTAGGGCAACGTGCATTCGATAACGTTTGTGTGAGTGAATTGTGGTTGGCGTCACCCAAAAAAATTAGCCTGTCACATTGACCGAAGCCAAAGGGCGTCTGCGCTTAACGATAACCGCAAGTTGTTTGAGCTGAACCACTTACAGTTCCACCTATACATCACGCATTCAGTGTAATCCAGACGGAATAAGACCAGTAGGTGTTTGAGTGGAGCCTTTGGGTCCAGCCGGCCAATGTTGATTAGCCAATTAATTAGCTAGATTAAAAATGAAATCCATATCTCGCGAGAACTAAGCAGGGAAAGACTGCAATAACATGATCAATACTGGAAATATAGATATGTAAAGCGTAGTACAAAAACATTTTATTACAGAAGTGCATTTGTTGCATTGTAATTAGAATGAGGACGAAAAACGAAATTCATAGTTGGACTGCGAAAAGAACAGGCAAACAATTCATCATACAGCGCATCAACACAGCTGAGGAAAAGAATGTGTGGAAGACCGCAAACACCAGAGTTTCTCGGAAGGAGAGTGAATTAGTTCCAAAAAGCCATGGTTTTGATCTATGCAGTCATTAGCAAAGGTAGAATAGATACACGGCAATGACCTAACTGAACCTAACGTACTCTTTCTGTCTTCACCGACGGTGCAATATGAATGCATTGGTGATCCACTATTTGAAGGCGGCCAGCGCATTGGCGGCCGCAGACACCGCAATGCCATGTGGTGTTGTCACAACAACCTATGACATCGATGATTCCCTTACGCACCGCGTGCCCTCGTTTAGGGTCGCTTGATAATTGCTCGTCAAACTCGCGGGCGCCCATCCAAATGGTATTACTCCAGGCCGTCTGGTTCAGTGCTGTCCTTTGGGCACCTAAAATCAATATTACAGCTTGAAGGAATTACCTACACAATATCCTGGTATCCTAGATCCTGACCACCAGGATCTCGCTTACCATGTTTCAGCTGTCCACACTGTGGCTGTTCGGGAATGCTGTTATCGCACAAACGAAGGGCGCGGCCTAGCCAAGGGAACTGATTCAGCATCAGCATTGCTCCAGTCCCGTTCACGTCCGCTCGCAGCAGCCCCTGAGTCACGAAGAGCAATTGTTACCATGGCAGTCAAATATAAACTATATAGGGTTGGGGTTAGCATAAAACCCTGCTTCACGCCAGTAACGTTGTCAAAATGATCGGCGGCAGATCCACAGGACTGTACATTCGCTCTCGCGCCCACACGGAACAATCCGATCAAATTTGCGAACTTTGCTGGACATTCAAACCTACCAAACACCGTCCACAACGCCTCACAGCTCACGGACTCGAAAGCCGTGTGATGTCCATGAACAAAGAATACAAATGATGGTTCCGTTCCCGGTATTTCTCATGAATTTGTCGAGCAGCTAACACGTTTAGAGACGTATTCCGACTCGCCCAGAGTCCGCATTGCTCTCCAGGAACATTGGCCTCCAAGATTTCCGTATCCAGCCGGTTCAGAAGAATTCTGACAATCACCTAGTCTGCACGGCTCAGCAGACTTATTCCTGGACAGTTGTCGAGACGTTGCTCGCCAGACTTAACTTTGAACAGTGGTACGATAGGGGTATCCTTGAGTTCTTGCAGCATCGCCTCGTGCTTCTAGATGGTGGTGAACCAGCTGGACCAGTGCGTGTTGTAATGGCGGTTAGCCATTCTTGAGGATCTCACCAGGCAGTTTGTTTCCAACTGCTGCCGAAGTGTTTGCGTCAAACCTTCATGATGTCCTCTGGCTGGGTGCACGAACAGCCAGTGTTTACATCTACCAGTGCTTTAGTAGACTGGATAGATGGACCGAAGATCGCTTTGAGTGAATCGTAGAACTCCTTAGATAGTCGACGATCTGCGAAGCTCTGCGTCCACTCCCCCTGCTTCATCCACCAGTTGTCCTTGATTCCGCGAACACGCCCGGCCAGTTGACGACGGATACTTCGGAAAGTCGCCTTCTTCGTTTCATTGTCCGGGCCCACCGTGGATACGGCAATCGCGTCATTCTTCTCTCGCACCAATTCGGCGGTAACCACATTGTTGTCGTCGTACCACTCCAGACGTTTCTGACGCCTGACACCAATCGTCTCGGTGGCTGCCGTCGTGATCCGTTCTTTGATGAACTGCAACATAACTTTAGGGATAGTGGATAAAGGAACGCCGTGCAGACGAGCGGCAACTGCACATTGAAAAGCAGTCTTTGTCCCGCGGTTCTCCAGTCGTTTGATATCCACCTTCTGCCGTTGCCCGGAAGATTTACAATAAACAGAATTGTGTACATGGATAGATAATTTAGTCCTGACCAGTCTATGATCGGAGCTATATTCAGCGCCGCGCATCACTCGTGTGATACGCACTTCGCGAATGTCGCGCTGTCGCACAATCACGTAAGCAAACAGATGGTGATGACCGCTTCGCGAATGGGTCCACGTCGTGATGCTGCTCATATCCAGCTGGAATCAGGTGTTCGTAACAGCCAGCTCGTGAGTAGCACACAGGTGGAGCAGACGACCATCGTTCTCTCGCACTAAACCGATGCCGAAGGGTCCGAGGACCCCCTGCCAGACTACCGAGTCGCGCCCGACCCGAGAGTTCAAGTCACCCAAACCAAACAGCCGATCAGTCACCCGTACCGGCCGGATTGTGGCGGACAGCTGATCACAGAACTGGTCCCTTGTTTCATCCGTGTGACATATAGTCGGACCATAAACACTTATAAATGTGACATACTTACCTCGACAGAGTCGCAGGCGCATAGATAGCATTTGAGGACTGATGCCGTGAAGTTCGCATTTCATCAAAGCGTTGATGCGATCGACAACTACAAAACAGATACCATGCACCCGAGCATGGTCTGCTGAGTAACCTGTCCAATAGAAGGTATACCCGGTACATGTTTACCGTAACTTACCCTGGCCCGCAAGCCTTGTCTCACTCAAGGCCGTTACGTCAATTCCACAGAGACGCAGTTCTATCGCAATTAATGCGGTGTCTCCAACTGGGCTGCATCGATTGAGCGGCGTGCGAACATTCCAAGTTGCAACACAAGGCGTTTTGCGTCCCAGGGTCTGTCTTAGACTGATCATCGGAACACTCAGACCCGAGTGAGCATTGTCTGCTCCACGATTCATGTTGACGGGGCAGTTTGAGGGTGAATGTTTGGCAGTAGCATATTTTCGCCTATCCACTCTGTCACGTGCAGCAGACAGGGCAACCCGGTTTATCCTGCGCGACGACCGATGCAGTATGTTATTTGGTTTCTGTTGTAAAGTCATGGATTTTGGATTATGGATACTGTCAGGACGCCCAGACCTAAACAGAAGAGCGATTGGGGCCACCACCCGGAGCATTTGGCCCAAAAGCCTGTACCACAAGGCAGCAGGTGTCGCGCGCACACACGTACGCAACATCAACGACTTATTAAAGGCTTGATAGTCATATCCCAAGAGTTTCAACACGTTCGCATAGGAAAAATATTTCACAGATAAACCTATCACGCACGCACAAAAGTAGACAAGGGAAAAACAAACATCAAACCGGACAAAACACACATCCAAAGCGACCGAATCTGTCTTCTGCCTGGCTGCTTCCCTCCGGCCAATCTGACGTAATTGAACCTGCAAGGACCGAAGCCTTAGTCAGCGCAGCCCGCCAGCTTAAAGCAAAACACGAGCCTAACCACCACGCCAAGTTAGCAGTAAAGGTCAGGGGAGTGAAGTGTAATGACAATAAACCCCTCTGTATTCTAGTTGGGTCCAGTTATGAACAACCAAAGCACTTAGCTCCAACATAGCCGTGAGTAATCTCAGGTAAAGTCCTTAATGTATGCTAACGACATAAATGCAGGTGGATTGATAACTAGTTTAGCCGCTAGTCAGTTGAGCAGAACCGAACCGAGCCGAGCCGAGCCGAACTGAACTGAACCGAACTGGACTAAAATGGCTTCCGACCTAAAGTCATTGGTGTTCTGTCCACCGATCGCTTTGAAGCGGCACTAGTTTCTAACACTTCAATTCAGTGTTGGACTTACAATCTCACAGTGTTCTTGAAACTTGCTATAATCGCGGTGGCCGGTGTTACACCATGTTCTCCACGTCAGTTCTGCAGGTCGATAGAAGCTAGATAGATATGAAAAAGAACAAAATGACATTATCATGGTGACCAGAGTGTGCAACTCCTAAGTTTGTGGGGAGTTCTTTGAAATCCCTGATATAGGTGGAGCTCAGAATGACGAGTTGATCTTGGTAACACTTTAGCCACGCGCAAGTTTGGTACTTTTTGACTTACTAACCATTGATAATCATGAACGATTGACATCCCTCAGTATAGACCCTCTGAGGTATCGTCGAATTACAGGGAATCAGATATATTCCTCCTTGATATGAAGTCTTTCAATCAGACGTAAGCATTGACACTCAACAGGATGAACGGCTCAGCGTTTGGGGTTAGGTACCGAAGGGCTGGTTCTGACCATCACTCTGTGCGAACATTAATACAGTTGAATTTTCTTTCACATTTCAACCGGGCTGGTGATTGCGTCAAAGTATGACTGATCACCTACAAAAACGACGGATTCAGTCCGCCGAAAAAATGGACATTCAAAAAAGCAACCGAAAGCGAAACCCGGTGTCATCGACTGCGAACTACATCCTGGAGCTAGGTCACAATGCCGACCCAACCAGGTCATCTACTGTGTTGCTACGTTACCAAACCCATAGCTCTGACCATAACTGAAGCTGTGCTGACCAAAAGAAGAGAGCCAGTGTTGTGTGCGCAAAAGTTGGTGGATCACCCAGTCCGCCTCCACTGGTAGCAGCTTCTTGACCAAAAATCCATTCCGTTCAACAAATGATGTCATGCGTCTTAGTTGTATATTTTGTCGGTATTTAAGATGCGGTTGACTAGATAAGTCAAAAGTCTAACATCCCGCAACATTAGTCTTCTTGCTGTTTTGGAGAAATCAGGTAGACCAAATTGATTAAAAAAATAAAAATACAGAATTGTATGGTGATACAGATTTTTCAAGAATATCTTCAAGTGTTTGAAACAATTTTCCCAAAAATCATTTTACTTGTTCGACTGAACTCAATAATGCAAACTGTAAAGGCGCCGATGGCTGATGTAGTTCTCCAGGTTCGCTTTTCTGCCTGTATAACGTGTAATTTTTTTTCGAAACACTTTTTACCCTGCAAAAATTCAGAGTTGATTATAATTACCCTCCGGCATAACTTTCTTTAGGCAGTACATTCAGTGTCTAGTGTTTGTGCACCGGTCTCTGAACATCTGTTTTTTCTGCAGTGTGAACCATTTCATCGCCATGTTGTTCTAGTCATAAATGAATCAGCATTTCACTATGGTATTCGTGACATCTATCAAATGTTTTCTCCGGCCGTACCTGCTATTTTCAAAGTTCAATACACGGGCTCAATGCTGAAAACCAAAAACACAAGGAAACAACGCAGTTTGTCTTGATAGCTAGCTCGAGTCTCTTGCTCCAAAGGGCAGCAGTTCTGGCAGGTTGTTTTAAACACTAAAGGCAGAACGACAATCAGGCCGACGATATGTCGGCCCGACCTGGTAGATGGCACCAAACAACTTTGTTCAACGGAGCCGTCAAGCCTTTCATAGCCCGTGACCACGTCATCGCCTAGCTGCTTTACCTTTGCGATACTAAACAATGCGCGGTTCGAAGTGTTTCCCCTCCCACTCCCAGCAGACCCAGTATATGACGCAACCGGCGTACATAGAGCATTTGCGTCAACTCAGTTACCGGTAACCAACTTGGACATTCCCGAAAAACGCCTCCACAAGCTACCGCATTGCTGACACAACCAACGCATTTGATACAGGTCAAATGACGGTCACAATGGTGGTCGAATATATGGGGCTAGTATGCGTCACCCATAAGAAATCGCCAACTGTGATTCGCTGAGCAAAACGAACGTACTTCACAACTCAGCCAAACAGCAACATTCGCACTACTGAGTTCAAACAACCGCCATCTCACCTAACGTCTCCAGCCACCGACACTGAGTTGCGGGACCCGTAGCCTGAGAGACGAACCCGACTTACAGTGGCCAACCACATAGTGAAAGACTTAATCTCTCTACGCAAAGTCACCATATATCCGATACCCATCTTATGTCAGTCGGCCACAGTATCGGAACAGAGTTCTCAATGTGGCAGACGACTAGCTGGCGTTCTTGGATCAGCCATAAACGTTTTTGCAAATGTACGGATTGAACAAAAGAATCCGTTAGACAACCTGCTTCCTTATCTCCTCGATGC
>LUCH01009209.1:0-10529 GCA_013368495.1 Paragonimus heterotremus | reverse complement strand
AGACCTTGACTTCTCCATTGAGCAAAGTGGGTAGGTGTCGCCTGGGGTCCTCGTGATCACTCAAACCGCTGGTTAGGGACACTATCCGAGATGGCGGTGTGTCGCATTCAATGGCGTACCTGTATGCATACCATTTCTAGTTCTTCCGCTTAGTCTTCCTTTTAGTAACGTTTTCTTCTAGGATATTCCACGTCACTGTTGAGGTGAGCGGCGGCCCGAGCCACAGTACCATTTGGTCAGGCTCATGGCTGTTATGATGATGATGATGATATTAGGTTGGGAACAGCTTGACGTGTTGATTTACGGAATCCCCCTTTCCGGATATGATTATGGAGTGGTACTTTGCGAACAGCCGGGTTCTTACATTAGCGATATAGTGAAAATGTAATGTGTATACGGCAGCCCGCTTGCTCGGGCATATCTTCAACATTTCCTGCCTACACAATTCATTAAACTGGGGAAACTTTGATGAGAGGATCTAAAGAGTGAAGATGAGCAAGCGATACATTGAAATCGTTAGCGAACGATTCAATGCCGGCTCTTCGGTGAAAGTCCCTTCGGTAACGACAGCAATTTTTCAAAAACCTTCAGCAGAGCAGTTAATCAGATCGGTATACTCCCTAGCTCACTGTTAAGCCAGTCTTATTCTAAAACACGAATGCCTAGCGCTGCAAATAATCGGTTATTATCTCTGTCTCCAATGGCAATCATACCTGTGGTCATTACCCAACAACTTTGCACTGAGTATCTTTAAAACACTAGAAGTACTCTTGTAAGAATCGCCTCATAATCGAATTAATTCAGTGGCCACAAAATGTGAAGAACCGTCTACCGTTAGTAGCTCCAATCCCTCAGCTTGATGGAAAATATTCTTCATTTTATCTGGTTTATCTTGCTCATGTCTACAGATAAAGTCAAAATCGGACGTGTCACAAGCATCTTGGATGATACAGTTGTCACACGGAATAATCTAAATGATTTGTGTAGTAACAACGAGCGAGTACACTATACTACTTATCCAACCACTACTAATTGCTGAGGCAGAGACATGGATTTTGACATTGAGGTAACTGCAGGGAAAACATAAGAAGAAACATTCGAATGCTACTGGGTTAGAAATGGTTCGCCCTACACACAGGAACTGGACATTGTCAACCGTACTCGAATCAGTGCTGTATGCAAATCGGCAGAGTTGTTAGTGGTCGTGATGGAACGTATAACCCATGTGTTGGCCTACCGGATAAACAACTCTTGTTCCATCCACAGACTTGGCTCACAAAATTCGTGTTTGGTCTGGTATGCCTGAACTCTTTTAAAGCTAAAAATTGTATGATTGTGCGTGCCACCTATTTTACGGATACGACCTACCACTTAGCGGCATAATTCCTCAAATTGTCATAGCTGGGAAAGTTATCAATACGTTAGCTTATCATATTTCATGATGCTCATCCAAAACAGCGGAAAATGAGAGGGGGCCAGCACTGTACCAACGCCAATTATTGAGTCGTTCGCTAACGATTCAAGTTCACAACAGGTTACGCGTAATCTGCTGATCAAAAATGTCTTTCTCAGTATCCAACGGCAGAGATAATCTATCTTCGAAACGGTTGATGAGAGGGTGGTCGTAAAAACTGGAGTTGATACGGTACTCACTGAATCAGTGTACATGGAAGTTGAATATCTCACTCCGAATGTGAAAAATCCTCAGAACTTGAATAAGGAATGTGCCGACACAACAAATTTGACAGCTAGGCTACGCTTAGTGTTGGGGGAAAATGAAACGGAGTTCAGTTCGCTTAAGGAAATGATCATTGGTCGGGTCGGAGCAAAGTGATTGTTTACGCATCGGGAAATGGTAAAAATTATAAGTTATTCGGAAAATAATATTGCAGAAGAATGCCCTGTTTTGACATCCAGAAATGTACAGGTCTCCGGCTTAATAAACTTAAGGGAAACGTTTACAGTACCTTGCGTAAAAATGAAAATGGCTGATACCGTTCATTCTTAGGGAAATAATGGAAAATAGGGCCAACTTTTAGCACTAATCAAACACAGCACAGCAATTTCAAAACGATGCAACATACGTTAACAAAATCAGCACTAAGAAAGCGTCATTTAGGCCAGTTTGGTCATCATTACTTTTAGGTTGGAAAGGACTGCTGCTAATGTCAACGCATACTTCAAACATAGGCACTGATCGTGTGTGTTCGCACTGGTCTTATGAACAGTCTCATCAACTCTTTGCTCGACTTATTAATGTTGCGTAACTTTGATATATGTATCAACAGTAGTGGCTGCTTAGTTTGGGTGATGTTGAATTAGCCTTCTCAGTTGATGGCTCGACAACTGCCGTGTGTTTGATACAAACTTAGTGAACGTGGTCCCTCTTTCATTTATTCCCTTGTCACTGAATACTCTTCTTTTTCTTCTCGTCATATTTGAAGTTTTGGTAGCAATCGCGAGCTCCGCATGCCAAGACCGAAATTGCAATATTCAACCGAGCCAATCACAGGTCTAGCGACTCTATTCGTTATTGTCAACTATATTAGAGCTACGAGTGCCATTTGTACTCATTTTGCTTCCAACTGTTGTGTGTACTTAAACATTTGTTTGAACGAGTAGAGATACCTACAAATCCCCCGTGCACTCGAACGTATGACCCCGCTGCGTGCACGCTTGTCGCTCCGCTCCGTAATCGCCTCATATTTGCATCCGTTTATTCTCGCGTTGACTTCGCAAGTCAGCAGTATACTCTTTGTCTATTTGCTGCATTATTCTCAACCGGTTGTCGTCGGTTCGCTCGATCCTACACGGGTGACAATGCACAGTGTCCAACATTGGCAATCGAAGCATGATTAGATCTACCACAAAAGAGGAAAAACTATAAGCCAACGAGAAAGGTGTTCTCGTGCGGCACAAATACCGGAGGAGCTTAAATTCATGTTATGTCCTTTTCCATATAATTAGGCGGTTCGGAAGTAAACTATCAGTCAGAGGTGGTCTCACGTTCATTGACCGCTGACCTCGAGCTCTGATTGGTCATCTTCTTCTTCCCGATGCACGAATGAAGCCATCCCGCGTGTTCGAGAATATAAAAGAAAGCCAGAGGCTTCACACATGGCGAAATAAAATGGCGGTGTACTAGATGCAACTACAACACGACCATTAGAAATTTACGCACGAAAAACTTCTTCCGATGAAATTTAATTTCGCTATACTATTAGAGCTGGATATTGTATACTGTCCGAAACATGTTACAACTGAGCTTGTCCATCTTCACATTTCTCTGCTGAACCTTTGTTTATGTATGTCTCGGTTTCACAGACGCCCTATCACTCAGCCATTTTGTGACTTGTACTTCGTCATAATCAAATGAACACTTGGTACTGAAACTTGAAAATTTGGCGGAAAGTATGAAGAGGTTCGTTGTTATTTGCGGCAATTATGGTTCTTGCAGAGATTAGGTTTGAAGGTCGTTCCGGCAATCATCTGTTTTGTAACTCATTGTGCTGCCGTGTTGTTGGCGCCAATTTTGTTTTCGACTGGGTAAGTCGTGTGCATGTTTCACCGGACCTATGGCTCACGCTTGTTTCTACTGTTTCCTTCCACAGGACGATCGTTGGAACGCTTACTTCAGAAGAACGCTGTCCCCCGGTGCCCTCACGTCGCTCAAATTTTGTTTACGAGTGTTATGTGTACAGGAAGTCAGAAAGTCTGGCTTGCCTCTTGCATTTCCGAGGGATTCGGCTTGAAGGTCGTTCAAAAGACAATACGGTCCCTCTGGCGCGAATCCTCGATTCTTAAATATATTCGGAAAGTTTAAAAAAAGAACTTCAGACATAGTATACACATTACATCAATTGTAAATGAGCAGCGTTGGTGGAAAAATGGAATACATTTTGTAAGTCCCAAAGGTATTAGTTTTTTAATGAAAAATTCCCCCCATTTTCGCAAATGCAACCCGTTATTGGCATTAGTTCAATTTTCCAAGTCTCATAAATGTGATCATTGCAATTTTCCCGGTGAAATACATTATCTCGTAACCGGACAGTGCTTTGGTTTGCTGCATCTTGAAGATACCGTCGAAATGGATACATACGATCGGTGTATTTGAAACAAGAATACTGATATAGTTGGAAGTGAGACATGTGTGCAAAACATCTTCAGATTCCTAGTCCAGCAATCTTTCTACCATTTCTCCTTTCATACGTGAATTCAGGTAAACAATGATCGACTAAACTTTGCTTTTAAAAATGGTTGAAAATGACATCATGATGTGGCCGTTTCCATCTTCAGTGTATATTGAACGGCGTAAGAAAAGGATATTATGTCCCAATCCATTATCGACGATCTTCAGAAGTTGATTCTGTTCACTCTAATGCATTGTTTCAAATTCAGCTGTGGTCGCGTGGTGTTCATTCAAACCAGTATACGGAAACAGATTAACTCATGCTGCCAGCCGATCACTAAGAGGTATATTTTCCCCCTATCCATTACTTGATGTTTAGAACGTCAATCATCTATCGCGGTGCGGATATATATTCTAATCAATATGACAATCAACGGAATCAAATGTAATAATTAACACGTACGACAAAGGCTTTAGATGTAAGTTTCTAATCAATTCCCCTATGTATTCCCGCCTCCATGTTGTTTACAACTGAAGTCAACTGGCCGGAGCGGCTGTTGGTGTGAACGCATTCTGCACTATCAGGCCATAAACAGACCGGAGAGACAGCCCTCATTTGAAGACTCACCTGGACAACCCACCTATATTTGGAAATTGTTTGTAAATAGCGGTGTTGTTTCGGTTTAACGCGACTATTTAAGAAAAGCTTGCGTCAGCGTGACCTCAAAGAACCAGTCGTACCGACTAGGAGTAACTAGGTCTTTATCCCTGTTCACACACGTCAGTCACCAAACCACAGAATGATAAAGGGTTTTGTCAGCTCCGTTTTCAGACCTTCCTCAGATGACAACTCTTCTTCTATGTTGCCCTTTAGCACAAGAAAGAATGCTAACAGAGGATGTCACCAGTACTTTTAGAGGTTGTCTATATGCCATGGTATGGTTTCAACAGCTTAAAAGACCGGCACATTTGCCCAGTTCTCACAACGTACCGTAAATTTTGAAAGCGGTTGTATCACCTGTTTTCAATTATCGCCGTCTGGATCAACATAGAGCCAACTGACGTCGAATCAGAAAAACCGACAGGATACGAGTGAATTTGTCTTTAGTCTCAATCTTGCGTACTGACAGCTGAAACTGCAGTGGAGCTATTTATCCTGAACAACTGTTTTTAGTCTGAGCAGTTCAATTTTGGGAGGAAATGTTGGTCGGCAAAAATTCTACACGTTTACTGGTTTGCCTGTGGTACCTACGGTCGTAGTTTAGTGCGCACGTGCACTAAATTGACGTTTCCTCAGGTATACGCAAAAACACCGGACGCGAAATAAAAATACAGATAATTGCGGAGACCGAACATATATTATGCGGTAATTACAAATGGTCTCGATAAACGCTAGACGACACCGATAGGTGAAATGGCTAGGGAGGCTAAGGATCCGACCGCCAAGCGCGCGAGCAAGCCGGGAGAATGTGTATGGCGCAAGTGGGGCGCATACACCGGCAAGCATATAAATAAACAAACGCCATCGCATGCATCAGGCGGACGGCTGGCAAAGCTCCTCAAGGTCCTATGTGCAATTTGAGCTAACATTTTAGGAAGGATTTTACGCATCGTACAGCGGGCAGACCGGGGGTATCTCCAGGTCACTACAGTACACTCTGGCGAGAGCTTCTTTGTATCTAGGCTTTCATCCTTATAAAGATGAAACCCTAGATACACAGCCTAGATACACATTAAAAGTGACACGCGTTGGTAGGTATACCTACCAACGCGTGTCACTTTTAATGGTAAGTTTCCCGTGGTTACTGACAAGTTGGATGTCAAAGCTCTCTGTGGTAGTTTGAAACCATGTACATTTTGAATGCAGTCTTTATTGTAATTTGATGTATCAACTTTATCCGAAGGACTCTGCGTTACCACGTGATTTTTATCGCTGCCCACAATAAAGCATCTCCTGAAGGTTAACTTTTGTCACAAATTCATTTCGAACCGCACAACTATGTTCGTTTCTTCAACAGGTTTGCATGGCGTTTCTACTGAAAGCGTCACATTTGGCAGCGCAGTACAAGCGCTAATTAATGTTGTAAATTCTCACTATCCACATTGGGATCCCAAAGCCCGTCATTTTCTCGCAAGTGTGTCCAAGTCAGCAAGTGTCGGTGTCGTTCAGCTATCTAGAACTAATTGACTTCAACTTCATGCCTTTTTCCAGTAGTGGCTACAGCCAGCACAGGCGAAATGTAACACGTCTCGACGCTGACCATTCACTATTAATCCAAGTGATAAACACTTTCGGCATACACTGGAAGGCTGATATTTCACTATTTTTGTCGACCCCAAACCACTGATGTGAATTTTTCGTTTCAGACTCGGCAAAGCGGATTCGACGGCCTCAATTTCAGCTCCCAACCTTCGACATTGCATAGGTTACAACAAAGCAGTAATTCCCCGAAGTGTGTGAGATCGCCGCTGGGGCTGACCCTCATAATACTTCCGAAGAATAACGAACAAGTTGCGTGTAGCTGCGATAGCTGGGAATACGTATTAGTAATCGGAAATATACTCAGCTCAAGTCTAGAACTGGCTTCTACGCAGTAGTAATAACGCAGCCCGTCAACCACCGGCATCGTAATGTATTCAATACCCGTAGATGTAAGTATTCACGCGATAAAACAACAACGGCATATTGTGTTCCATTATGATTTACAATCATCACAGTAACACACACTGGAGCCCTCATATATATGATCCTGAATCCCCAAAACATCTAGTGCTTGAACGCAACCATTCACTATTCCACCCAGGTAGGCACGCCATCGTCCAGCTTACTATCAACTGTTCCGTATGGTCACCAATAAACAAGACAGTGGACCCAACAATGTTTATCTTGCCTGTGACGTAAGGTTCTCAAATACACAACCACAAGTCCAAGCATAGTTTTGACCGCCCCGCCTCCGATATACGTTTCACTCCTGTGTATTGGTATTGTGAGCCAATTGCCCAATTCATACGACTTCAGGCACATTATAACAACAGTCAATAAACTAAACCATTGGACTATGTTTGTCCCGGCTGAAACGGTGGCCAATGCGTTTGTCAAACACCGGCTAACGAATTCTGGCTTCAGTTCGACTATGAAGACAGACCGCGTCGCCCGAATTCACTCTTGGTTTTTTGCTAATTAATACAGATTCTCGTTTGTATCCATGCATATACAAAGATATACCACTTACGTTTAAACGGAATGGTGGAACGTTTTCTTTACCAGCTGAAAGCTTCTTTGTTGGCCCAGAAGGATGCTACAAAATGCAATGAATTACTTCTGTCATTTTAAGTTGTTATCCATTGTGCCGTGAAACAGGACATAGACCGCACCGTGGCAGAAACGGTCTGTGAAATTATTCTTCTCCTTTCCGGTAGATTTTTATGTTCCACAGCTAAAGGAAATGCAGTCCACCATCTAGGTCGAGCGGTTTGGGAATACATGTTTGACGTTCGTTTTATAGCGGTAGGCAAACAGCAGTGTCTGCAACAAAACCATCTGAGTTGAACACCTGCCTGTGACGACTGAAAATTGTAACGGAACACCATATGCTATTGTTGTTTTACAGCATGAATAATTACATTCTACAGATACTGAATACATTAGAATTCCGTTGGCTGACGTGCTGCGTTATTACTACTGCGTAGAAGCTGGCTGTGGGTCTGAGCTAAGTACATTTCGGATTACTAATACATATTCCAAACCATCACAATTGGCGTTGTGGTCAGTTTATTTCATACGATGAATTCTTGCAATATGGAAATTCGAATTTCCATATTGCGATGAATTTATCGGGGTATCATCGGCGCACATAATACGGTAAAGAAGAGCACTGAACCCATATTGCCATTCAAAGGTGACCATTTAGCCGGCGACATAAAGCACAAATTAAAGTCTGCTCTGGCTTAAACGTATGCGGCTGCGCAGTTGCGCTTATTTCGAACCATCAGAGGTCCAGTTCTCCGCAATCGCGAATGTAGCTTGTCAAACTCTTCTACCTCCCATGTTGTTTACCAGTTAACTTGCAGTTGCAGTGACGTTTACGTAGGCAGAACAGATCGGCAACTATCTCAGCGAGTCGCCGAACACATTCCGAAATGGTTGAAACAACAGATAACGCACCAGCCTCACCCTGTTGCACTGACGGCTCGAAACCCAACGTCATCAATTGCTAAACACCTCATGACAACAGGTCACCAAGTTGACCCATTAAACTCATTCACGATCCCATGTAGCACACTGTCCGTCGCGATATGCCAGTATCAAGCGGGTTTGGGCGGGCTGTGAGTAAAATGTCGAAAATAAAAATTCAAACAATTCATTATGTTATATCATGCCATCTGTGAAAATTAATTGAATCCAGTTCTAAAAATGGGTCATTATTTTCATCAAATTTGCTGCTGTTTGTTTAAGCGCACTCGTAATTTCAGACATTTTCTTGTGGCTGCGATGTGGTGATAATTGAGGTAGGTGCGGAGAAGGTCGAGTGTTTTGCTTCGTATTTCACGGCATAGATGAAATTAACTTGCTTCCTATATTCTGATGCAAACTTTTGGGGGAGTATTTTCGGACTATTCTATTATTTGCGATCTACCTGAAGTATTTACGGAGATACGGAACTTCAAACAAATCCGAGACACTCGTAATTTTGTGGTTGAGGTTTCAATTTTGCGCAAGTTCAGGATGGCATATTCGAGTAGCTGGATGTGAACAGACAGATTGGTGTAGTATTATTAGAATGCCTAGAAGGAATACTGTAAGATTGCTATGTTTCACGTTTGCTCTATCTGGATTATTTACGAAGATATGAGATTTCAAACACACCCATAAAACTTGTATAATTATGGTTTATGTTTGAATTTTGTACAAGTTCGGAATGGCATATTCTGGTAACCGGATACGAATAGATAAATATGTGTATTATTATTAAAATGTCCAGAAGGAATACTGTAAGATTGTTGTGTTTTACTTCTACTCCATCTCGATAATGTACGGAGTTATGCTATTTCTACTTCATCCGTGCAACTTTATCTTGCATCTAATTTTTCGTGCTTTTCCTTCTCTGTTTCGGTTATCCGTGGGTGCTATGGGAGAAATCGGGTTGCTGTTGAATGGGATTGAACTGTTCTGATGGACAAATTTGTTTTTGGAATATTTGAATGAGTCGAAACGAAAATGTTGTATGAAGACAGAATAAAATTTCCATTTCTCTCGCGGATTTCCCTTGAAAATTAGTTAAGAGGGGGTAGGAGACTTCCTAAGCGCTGAAACTGAGTACCGAAGTTGTTTTAAATAGAAACGCCGGTATTAGAAAGGCTGAAAAATCTTCGCTCGCGAATTTTTTCCACTGCCCGCGTGGGCCCCCCGCCTTTGCGCTACCTGGAATATTGTCGCGTAATCGAAACCCGAAGCTATCAGCTTTTTGTGAAGCAATGCTCATCCGAACTTACCAGCCGAGGTTATGTGCACAAAGGTGATTGAAGCAACCTATCGGGTTGCCATGGTCGTGATTACATAATACTTGTTGTGCTTGTATGCGTGTCTCATCCCTGTCTGTCCTTATCTGTATGATGTATATAACTTGCATGTCTTACGTTTTCAACTGATGAGAGTGAATGAAATGTTAACATATCGCAATATGTCTTCTTTCTGCTCTAATGAAATGGTTAAAGTGAACCCATTATTTCACACGTCTAACCTTTTGACAATTGTGCATTTTGCACTCACTGTACTGTTTACTGATCGTCTCACTGCATACATGGATTACGGAATAAATATCCCTCATGGTCACAGAAGTGACAATTTCAACTATTTTCGGCATGTTGATTAATCGTTCTACTCTAAAACATGTAACACTTTTTCACCGGCAACTGTTCCGTATAGGCTAAGCGTCCTTTCCGATTCTGCAGTACACCCATTTTATGACTTCTTGCATAAAGCCGTATGTTGCTTGTTTACGGTTTTACGTTTCGTTTGCCGTGAGATGTGAAGTTTGACTGAGAAATCATACCGAGGATAGGGAAGACATGATAAGAAAGCAAAAGGGTAAGGAAATGGACAAAATGAGCACGTAGAGAATTTGCTGCAGCTTTATGATTCTTTCTATGTTATGCCACTTTGATAAATCGTAGACATCTAAGAAAAGCACTTTTTTAAAGATCCCGACAATATATGCTATTTATCCGCATATATATTTTACACGTATGTTCGGCTGACTTCTCATACACCAGCATTGCTTTGTCACCAAACTGCTGTCCGTTTCCAATTTTTGAGACCTTATCCATCAAGTTCGTTGGTGTATTTGTAGAGTTTTCATTATTTTTATTTCATTTTGCTAACATCGCGTAACTGCTGCAT
>LUCH01009208.1:2516-14309 GCA_013368495.1 Paragonimus heterotremus | reverse complement strand
GTGTTGAAGCAATCAAGACGATGCCTCCAGCGAAAGATGTATCCGGCCTTCGTGCTTTTCTCGGACTTGTCAGCTACCATGGAGCATTTCTTCCTACACTTCATCAACTCAGAGGGCCGCTTAACAGACTTCTAACCAAGGATTCAAAATGGGAATGGACAACAGAATGTCAACGAAGCTTTGAGAAAATTAAAGCAATGATCACTTCTGATTTGATTCTAACCCACTTCAATCCGTCTCTTCCAATAGAGGTTGCATCGGACGCATCAAAGTTTGGAATCGGCGCGATAATTTTCCATGTCTTTCCAGATGGATCAGAGAAAGCGATTGTGCATGCTGCCAGATCATTGACACCAGCTGAGAACTATAGACAAATTGAAAAGGAGGCACTTTCCATCATTTTTGCAATCAAGAAGTTCCACAAAATGCTGTATGGAAGGCGGTTCACTCTTCTTACAGATCACACACCTCTGCTGACTATTTTTGGTTGGGCGACAATGTTACTTGTTTATGGCTTCAATATTCAAAACCGGAACATGCACGAATTAGGCAAGGCCGATGCTTTGTCACGCCTAATCAGCTGGAAGCAAGCAGAATCTGACGACTCCATGATTGCGTCAGTTACAATTGAACCGGAGGTTCGTCAAGTCCTCTTCGACAACATAAGAGCCCTGCCCATTGCTGCTATGACCATCAAGAACTGAAAGAATCACGACGAAGTCTCACAGAAGGTAATGCACTATGTACGTGCACGATGGAATCAACACAACCTGGACCCCAATATCCGGCAGTTTTTTCATAGACGTGACTCCCTCTCCATTATCGACGGTTGTCGTGCCACAGGTGTTACGTGACAAAATACTGAAGCAGTTTCATACCGGCCATCCAGATATCAGCCAAATGAAAGCTCTCGCGCGCAGTTATGTATATTGGCCGCAGATAGATTGGGAAATTGAGAGGTTCTGTCAAAGATGTGAAGGATGTCAGCTAGCAGCTAAAGCACCCCCGAAGTGTCCGTGGCAACCATGGCCAGACGCAGGAAAACTGTGGCAACGTCTCCATCTGGATTTTGTGGGGCCAGTTAATGGTCAATACTACATGATCTTGGTCGATTCATTCACCGAGTGGCCGGAAGTTGTCCCAATGACAAACCCGAACTCTATATCATTAATACCAGAGCTAAACAAGTTATTCAGCTACTTTGGCATTCCGGAGACTATCGTATCGGATAATGGATTACAATTCACATCCGCAACTTTCCGGACATTTTGTGAGCAACATGGCATTCAGCAAAAATTATCTCCTCCGTATCGTCCACAATCTAATGACCAAGCTGAAAGGTTCGTGGATACCTTCAAGCGGGCATTACTTAAAGCCGAGGGAGAGGAAACTCCAGCAGTTCTTGACTGCCTATCGCATCACACCTAGTCGCAATACATCAGGAGGAATCTTGCCAGCTGAATGTATGTTGGGGCGGAAAATCCGCACAAGGTTTGACAATATCAGACCATCACCACTCACAACCACCAACGAAGTACACAGGACAGATTGTCCAGAATGCATTCAGCGTTTCTATATTGGCGACTCAGTACTTCCACGAGACTTCCGAGGTAAAAATAAATCGACCCCTGTCATGATCTCAAAACGCAATGGGAAGGTGATCTCTGAAGTCACTGTGGGGAAAGATACCTGGAGAAGACATACTAATCAGTTACGGAGGAACCCTGGCTCATTTCCGATCAAACCAGACTCAACTTCATTACATTGGGACGTTATATTGGACACTTTCGAATTGGAGAAAAAAGCCGACGTGCCGCTGTCAAAAATCAATGTGACAACACTAATTTCTTTACCGCTTAGACGGTCCAAACGAACAAAGAACCACGTGAAACACCTACAGGTGAATCCAAGATGTCAGGTCTATGACACTTATCGAAAAAGGGAGGTGATAGGAGGCGCATCTCCTAACGAAGCAGCAAGGTGAATCACGTCATATCGATTGATCGATCCGGCTTGGAATGTCAAGGGTATGGCCATTGTGGGCCGCGTGCCGTTAAAATGTTTAAGATGCAAAGTGTCGACAGTAAAGCAGTGATAGCAAGTGATAGCCCCGCTTTCCGTCGTTCTCAAAACAGTTGGTGGTGCCCCGTTTACAGCCTGTGGTGTGGATTATTCTAGACCTCTGAAGGTTCTGATTGGGGAAAGAATCCGCAAAAGATGTGGCTGTCTTTTCAATTGTTTAAAGTCAACAGTTATACGTATGGAAATAGCATGATCGATGTCAACTGACATCTTTCTCATGACTCTACTTGGGTTCACTGGCTGCCGAGATGTATGGGAAGTTATGTGCACCGATAACGGGTCCAACTTCGTAGGTGAAGAACCAGAGCGCAGGGGGAAATTACGCGCATCTGACCACGACAAAATCCATCAGACCCTAGTGGTTCATGGTATCGATTGGCAATTTGTTCCACCCGGCTGCAAGCCGTAGGACCGGGACATGGAAGTACATGATTTGCGCGGTTCGAAGAGTCACGCAGGCTATTCTGGGCCTACGGGTGACATCAGGTGCGACTTTCTACACTGGCTCGATTAGGGTAGGGAGAATTCTGAATGACAGACCTTTGGTTCCAGTCTACGATGATCCGGACGGCCCGTCGGTATTGAGGCCAAACGACCTGTTGTCCTCAAAACCAGACCACGGCCAACCATACACTCGCATCACACTGCTAGAAAGGTACACAACAAGATGAAAGCAGATCAGATGGCCAGTGTGTTTTGGAGACGCTGAATCAGTGATTACTTACCCTCCATCCAGGCGTACCATAAGTGAACGAAGTTTGAACGAGACGTGAGGGTTGGTGACCTTGTCCTGCCGACTGGAGGCCCTCGACCTCTAGGCGTATGACAGAAAGCTGTGGTAAGTGAATTAGGGGCGATGCTGATAATCACGTCCGCATGATGTAATTGACAGCAAACAGCAGCACGACCAGGAGAGACATAAGACCAATTTGTCTCCTCGAAAGGGCAGAAGATTCTGGCTTGGCTAGCAAGTAAATCAAAGGAACGTATTCACGATGCACGCGCAACCCGCAGCTAACCCAACGTTGGGAAACAATGATGGTTTGGGGGATGGTGTTAAAGTAACTACATGCGTGGGATGTTTGATGACTGTTGTGTGTTTGACAGAAACTTGGTGACCACGTTCTCTGTGTTTATTTATTCCCTGCACGTTGATCCTTCTTCTTACGTTGGAACTATTGTTGGTAGTGATCGCGAGCTCTTGCAAATACTGACACTGTAATGTGCAGCGCAGTGGAGGTACCGAGGAACGGTGTTTCGGTGAAGGACGAGGACTCAACGGGAATTTGAAATGGCGAAAAATACCGACGAGCATGAGCCAGATGCTCTGTAAGTCAGGCAAACAACTTACCTAGTCAAAAACGCAAACGGCATCAATCACACAAAAGCAAACCGTATTACAACACGACCATTCAAATTAAGCTCGTGATAAATCTTCCCTCACGAACGTTGAGACTGATGTATTACTAAAACTTGATGTTGTTCACTTGTGGAAACCTGTTCTCGCGGAGTTACCTCCGCTTTATTCCACATTACCATACCTTTGTTCATGTGTGCCAGCGATTCATTTGCGTTTCATCGCCCAGCCATTACGTGACTCGTACTTGATCGTGTTCAGGTCACTCGTTGATTTCGGAACATGTGAGTCTGGTGGATTCAATTTCGAAGTTTGTTTTTATCTTCTTTCATCCGGTTTTTGATAATTTTTTGTGCCTGATCACTCCAGTAATAAGAAACTCGCCAACACAACCGTCTTCCCTTCCGGATCAGAGTCAGTTACTTAGTGAGTTTAAAATTTATAGACGCTCAGTGTCACAGACGCAACTACTCTGGATCCGGTCTATCGAAAGACCTCGTGAACGGACTGATCCTAGCTCAAAACATCACAAATCGTCCGAGATTAACAGTGCTCGCCTCTGGTCACCACGGGGTTTTCAGTGTTAAAGGAATAAAGCACGCAAGCATACAGTTACCACATTCACACAGCCAGGTTTACTTTGACATCGTTGGCCCACCACTGCAACCCTCAGACAAACGTACATATAGACTCACTGCAATCGATCGTTACAACAGCTGGCCTTTGGCTGTACCTAGTAGAGATGTTTTAGCAGGGACAATTGTCACAACCTTCTTGGAGCGTTGGTTCGTTAATTTTGACGTGTCATCTACATTCGCCGCGGTCGTCTTTTTTCCCGCAAATTCATGCGATTACTAGGTTATTCACAGGTTAAGACGACGGCATACCGTCCGTGTGCTAATGGCTTGGTTGAGCATTTTCACCGGCAACTGAAGGCCTCAATAACCCCTCAGTCCGACTCAACAAAATGAAGCAAGCGTTCGTCACTTATTCTCCTTGGGATTCAGTCTACTGTTAGGCAGGACATTGGCTGTACTACTTCTCAATCAGTTTACGGTATCAGTCTGCACCTTCCGGGCATAGTCATCCAACCCTGAACACATTACGTTCCAGATACGGATTATATTTCACGTTTGCAGCACTTGTCCAACCTTCGTTTAACGTGAACCGGCCAACACTGGGCGCCGAGAACAAAAATCTCCGGAGTTGCCCACATGAAATTTGTGTTTATGCGCCATAATATCAACAAGAAACTACTGAAACGACATTACCTCGGCTTATTCAACGGGTTGCACTATTGAAAAGTTTGAACGAAACTAGTCCGTGTCCGCTGAGCGACTGAAACCAGATTACACACGCCAGGATGTTGTCCCACCTGTTTGGTGTTGACTGCAAATAGCATTCTCCCAACCCCAGTAGTATTACACCCACATTCATCTCAACGCCCTTGTGTTGTTGAACCACGTACCACATGTATAGAACAGTCTGTTCACCGACGGGAACGTTTGACGTGAGATGGCTACCCAGCATTTGGCATGTTTTCTCTTTATTGCTGTTATTTCATCATGATTTCATTCCACAAACGATCTGTAATATTCACACTTCACGGTCATTTGTTGTAATTCATTTGTCTGTTTTACACACACTATCTTGTTGGCTTCATCTGCATCTCAATTTGAAAGCATCATCACCATGTTCTAATTTGACTGGTTACTTCAAAAACAGGGTTTTCCGCGTATCAACTCTGTCTCCTCAGTTTGGGTGGACTTTTGGCTGGTAAGTTAACGGCACAGTGAAATTTTGTGGCTTCCCCTATCTACCAACTGATCAGTGCTCAACGCCCTGTCATCCTATGCCGCGTGTTGACTTGTTTATCCGACCTCGTCCGAACCTACCCTCCGCTGGTGTTCTTCTCTTGTGTGGTGACCCTTCCAACGCAACTGACCTCGACTTGTTAGTGAATCGTTCGTCTTTCGTTGTATTAGTACGCATGCGTTTTGCACTCATCTATTATCGCCACAGTTTTTCCAGTCCTATTCTATTGACTGTCTATTTCACCACAAATTACTGCAATGGGTTTAGGTTTATCTGTGACTCTCAGCCTCTCTAAAGTAGGTCTATTCAATGTTTGTCTTAATAATCTTGTACTGATCACGGTTTTTACCAATCTTTACACTCAGTAAAACAGATACTTACACCAGCAACATTCACTAATCACTTGAATGCCACCTACCTTATCAGCACCCCCAACGATACTCCAAATTTTCTTACTGGAGCTCTACTTTAGCCAATGGTTGACAACAGCTGACAACCTGCTTCGTTTCTTTCCAAATTTCTGAAGCTGACACACTCTCAGCCGTGCACTATTGATAGCCTATTTGTCCATCAAACACTTCCGCCGTTTCTTTGAACAACGTGGATTCTCTGTCTTGGCAGACCACAAGATATTAACGTATGCCCGATCGGCCAAGCTTGATCGCTATTCACCACAGGAGTTGCGTCACTCGGATTACATTTCCCAGTACACATCGGACATCCCACATGTCAAACGAGAGTAAAACGCGGTAGCCAACACTGTATCAAGAGCCCAACTGGAGCACATCCCGTTCGACGGCTCCGTTGACTTTATGTGTGTCGGTAAACTTCAGACCAGCGATCCGGATATTCATAAACACAAAATCTTTGTGAACACTCAGTAGGTAGCACATCGGGGAGTATTACTGCATTGTTATTCCTCTGCGCTGCGACTGATTGTTTCATAAGAAATGCGAAAAACTGTTTTTAATGGACTCCACAACTTGGCACATCCAGGAGTCAAGGCTCATGGAAACTCACTTCTGAACGATCGGTTTGATTCAACAGGAAGGAGGATATTGGTGGCTTATGTTGGGAGACGACTCCTCTTCCAAAGAATTCGCCGTATCTGCTTAGAAAAATGGGTTCTCTATTTTTGGGAACTTGAATGTTCACCGGACTTGTCGAAACTTCCAGAGCTTACGTCCGCCCCTGATCGGTCCGTTGAGTGGTCTAGGCCCAAGGCCTCCCCAAACCATTCGCAGTCGGTTGGATTCCCACTACACCCATGTATCGCGGCTCCCACGTACAACTCTATTTGAATAATTGATGGATCTCCCTGGAAATCGAAGCAGTCATGTCACAGCGTACCATCCACAAGCCAGCGGCATGATCTAAAGATTTCACTGGATATTAAAAGTTGCTCTGACCGATAAACTGGAGTCAACCATTGGTTTAATCAGCCACCACTTTTGCTTCTTCGATTACGTAACTCTGTTCGTGCTGACAGTCAATACTTTCCAGCACAACTTTACTGTGATACCAAGTTGCGTTTGCCTGGACGGTTACTAACCCCTTTTGGACAATGTAACTTTCACTGAACCAACAAACCATGTGAGCCGCTTGTAGTAATTAATGTTCAAATTAACATACCAACCACCACGTTTACAAAGTGAACGCACTATTTATTTTGGCACACTAACGCGTCTATCTGCTGTGATAAGTTCCACGGATCCTTACAACCAACCTACCAAGATTCTTATCGTGTGGACACATGCTGTACGTCGGACCTCGGTGCATTACGAAATGACGTATCGACCGATCGTTTCATCCCAGCACGACTACAAGAGAAGTCAACTTCAATGAAGATATCACCACCAAGTTGAACACGAATGAATTAAAACAGTTTTGGTTTTGTGTTTAGCGTGTTACTGATAAATGGATTGAGAATAACACAACTTTATGGGCAAACTGTAACACCCAATGTTTAAACCACCTCGGGTGGCCTTCACCAAGAGTGCTGCAATCGAAATCACACCATAACAACACTCCTGAGGAATGTCACCCGAGGTGGTTGAAACGTTGAGTATTAAAACTTGCTCATAACGTTGTGCTATTCTCTAACCATCTACCGACAACTTCCACTAACTGGAACGTGCTCCGTGAAACAAGTTCGTACAAGACTAAATCCGGTCGATCAGCGCGTCGTCCTGAGCGTGTTGTGATCGCTGTTTCGCCCTGACCCCACAACTGGTGGCAAGATATGTGGCCGTCGTCTCGCCTTCGAATGCTTGTCGTAGACGGTGATTTCCTCAGCTGTCGTGGTTTGGAAAATTATTTTGCCAAAAAACCGCTTTATTAGCCTGGTGCCTGGCGCAGAAAGTGAAACCCTCAAAATCCACGTCATGGACTCATGTCTGTTTGTTTTAATTGACTGTTGATTGAAAACGACCTCAGAGTGCGCATCATGCATGATGAAGGCAACAGATATATGTATATCTATTTTTGCACAGCGAAAGCAGATTCATTATCGTTGCACGAATTACAAAATTCGTGGGGGTGCATGTAGGGATGTGCTACTTGTCTAGTGGGTTAACTATTGTTAACGTTAACAAATCATTTTTCACCACGCATGTTGCAGATCATGGTTTCATGTGGTCCAGCGAAATGTCTGTCTGGTTGTAAGTTCTTTCGATTCTGAATACAACCAACCTCTCAATCGTCTGCCACATGTTTACTATCCCACGAATCGTAGACTCATCGTCAATGAATTGAACGAATGAAACAGTCTGTTCCAATACAATACACTAACTGCTTACATTAAGCGGTATGTGGCGGATGTTCATGAGGGTTTTATCACAACCGCAGATATTGGAAACATCCGGGGCAAGTTAAAGCATGCCATGTCGGGCGAGTTCGTTGTGTAAGATTGGTCACAGAACATTAGAGAAGTTTGATGAAGTGTTGTCGGTGATTTGTGTGATAGGTTTGGTGCGCATCATGCGTGATGAAGGCAACAGATATACACATATCTATTTTTCACAGCGAACGCAAACTGAACAATTCCGACGTTTTCCGCATGTTGTGCATATAGATGCCATCCACGGGACAAACAGGCACAAGTATGTCCTTGTATATTTCCTCATACTTTCGAAGATCGAAGTCATATCAGTTCCTCGTAACAGATGGTATGGGACGCGGTCGACCCGTAGTAAGAAGTATGCTTCAATAGGTGGGCTGTTTGAAATTTTTTGATAAATGATGGGCAAGCGCATTGCGGTGAAGAGGTGTGTCATGTATAAGATGGCCGCACAAATGAGGGTGGCTCGTGTGGTGTTTGGCTGCGGCATCCTGTTGCGTTACTTTCAGGTGTGTGATGCCGTACGTGAACATGTAAATGGGTAGAATTCGTCCGTCATGTTCGTTAGAAGGCAAACACTTTACGTAGTCTTCATCTCTTCCACCGAATGGCTATGATGTATGGTTGGGAACAATAAGTTTCACGCTCACACTGCTTACCGAAGGTTTAAACGTGATTTGCATATCATCGACCGAACCGGTAGGAAGTTCATGAATTATTTGTTGTGTCATTGGCTGTACATCAATAATAATAATAATAATAATAATAATAATAATGGTGGTGGTGGTAGAGCCCTGCATAATGTACTTGAAAAACTGCATGACCGCAGCAGCCGCACGGTGTTGACCTGTTTTCACAGCATCACTGCCTTTGCCAGTAAAATAGTAGAACGTGCTAAGACTGGCCTACCTTTGTACAACTCCCCCAGTGGCGCATCGACAAGCAGTATGCAACCGAGATAGTTGAAGATGTCCGAAACAGGATTGCCATGTGGACACTGCGGTAATCCGGTACAGATGGGCACCTATTACTGCGAGGCCGATCAACTGATTTTTCACTCTGAATGTATCCACATGGCAGTCATAATTGAGTGTTCGTTCCGTGGCAAGCAGCTTCAAACCCGGTCACCTGATAGGTGCACGTTTTGTATTCTTAATTTTGTCAGTTCCTTTACCCAAATGATTATGAAAACCAGGTCTCGCACAGCACCCACAAAAGATGTCGACTTAGACCGGTCCGCCGAGGGTGTACCGCTTGCACACGGGCCGACGAAAGCGCGAATCAACATAACCTGGACCGATCATGCTCTTAATATAACAGAAGAAAGCAATTTCCTTCATGTATGCATACACAGTTTTCTCGCAGATATCAGGTGCGATGAACGACATGATGATGAAAACTTCAGCTGATAAGCGGCTTCATTCATCCGGGAGGACATCCTTAACATGTGAAAACCAACGGCCACATTCTTTGCTGAAGAAAAGCGGAGGTAGTGGGTACCTTTCTCCACAATCTTCAGCTACATAATTCACGTTGATGTCCTCACGTTTTCGTTCTCAGCGACTTCACTCGTCCACCTATGTATTTCAGCATGGAGTATCGTTTAGCTTAACACGTGAGGTAAGACAAATGAATGGAGAAATGATAAGTGTTCAATCATGCAGTACTTAAGGTAAGGTAAGGTGGGACAAATGGACGGGTCAGTTGTAAGTGTTTAAGCATACAGTATTGAGTGACGTCACTCTTAGGCCAGAACAACTGCGCGGAGCTGTTGTAAGCTTTCAATCGATAGTGCTCCCCGATGTCATTTTTTCGGCAGGCCACCTCGTCCACATTTCAGCGTGCGTCACGGGTCCGTGGAAATGGTTACAACAATGATAACAATCAGTGGCTAGGCACGACGAATATATCTAAGAAAATACCACTGGCTTGCCCACTTTTTACGCATAATCCAACGTTTGAATACGCTTACTGGCGTAACATGCGTTTGCAGTTTTACAAAATGTTTAGTCCTCATAATCCAACAACGGTAAATGGTTGGGAGCATAATAATATTTTCCTGCTTGTGGTTCCATGTGTATGACATACATATTCATTATTTTCCAACATCGATTTTCCGAAATAACGTAGAATGTAACCCTTGTTATTTCTCTGTAAACCCCCTGTAATATTCGAATGAGTCACTGATAAACAACAGCACACACAATGTCCATATATATATATATATATATATACGGGGTCCCACGGTCCGGAATAGCCCACCAATCAGAAGCGGCCTCACTCTCACTGTCCGCCAACCTCGGGCTCTGGTTGGTCATCCTTGTCAGCCCATTGCGCGGACGCGGCCAACCCGCCTGTTCGAGGGTCTGAAAGGAAGCGGAATGGAGTATGTTTGACAAAACAAAATGGTGACAAACCACACGCTACTACATCTCATGCCATTGAATTATGCACATTCCTCGCTTACGTCTTCGGAAGATTAAAACTACAAGATTTTGCAGTAACAATATTCTACGATTTCAGGAACTGCAGCACGCCACGAAATAACTACAACTTCAATAGGTAGAAAAAAGGTTGACCAACAGATTACAACGTTATTTACAGTCCACCGATTACACACAGCGTTTTGGTCTAAGGGACACTCACTGCCCCAAATGCACATGTGTGCTTATACATTCACTGACCCAAAAGACAATTTTTACATCCGGCCGCACGCGTTTGCGTGGCCATCGTATGTACACTCAGCGGATTGGAATGCTCCAACGGGATGTGATTCGGTACGATCGAAGCACAGACATGCACAACGCGTCTTGACTCGGACTCGAACAAAAAACGAGGCATTAAGTTTGCAGCATAGGACAAGGTCTCAACGGGAACTACGACATTAGGCATGTAAACCACTTCCAATTATAGTGATCCAAAACTTTGATTTAACCTCTTTTCTAGATAATCTTGATCAGCTTTGGCTTGTCATTTAGGCATTGCGTCCGCGTCTATCTGGTTCACCTAATCTAACGTGGTCAGAAGTTGACAAATTCAAACTGATTGCAACCTGAAAACTTAACCTTATACTTAGCGGGCTATACATAATTGGTCTTCGAATAAATGGAAGTCTGATGACTGTATCTTCCCAGACGGGTATCTCCAACCTGATAAGAGCATGGAAAAGGTTCGGAAGGGGTTCAGTTGGCATGAGTAGGTGAAGTGGTACTTACAAGGGGAACGAAATAATAGAATTCGAGGGTGTAGTGGATCTAAAAGCTATATACAATTCAGGTGTGCATACGAAATCAAAAAATGATAAAAACAAATGAAAATAACGGACTCACAGTAGTTCGTGAAGGTGCATCGTTTAGAGTTCCACCACAAGGAATTCAAATGGTATTCAAATGGTGCAATCTGCCGTACGGTTCCCAGGTAACGTTAGAAATCACAACGGCGATAATTCCGACGACAGATGAATTTGGAAATGCGCTTAAATAAATGCGGATTCCGTTAGTCAGTAACTCTCCCAATATCCGTACACTCGTGACACAGAACACAGAGAGAGAACACAGGACTCGCGACCTTGGAAGTGTAATTTGTATTGTCATTATTAATTGAATCAACTCACATGATTTGAACGAGTGTACATGTGAATTTGAAGAAAATGAAAAACGCGAAAAACAATGAAAATTATGCTGTACAAAACGCTACAGGG
>LUCH01009200.1:4549-16837 GCA_013368495.1 Paragonimus heterotremus | reverse complement strand
AAACTGACATTTGATGATATCATGGTCACTTCCTGGAAATTGTTCGAAGACAGATATCCCTACGGACGAGATACCTTTATTGAATATGGGATCCAAAATATGTTTCTGTCTGGTGGGCTCCAAGACATGTTGGTTCCATCCATTTAGTTGAATGCATGAAAGAAAGTCAGCTTGTTTTGCAGGAGCTGTGAATGAGGTCCAGGAGATATTAGGCCTGTTAAAGTCACCACCTATTAGTTTGTATCCGCAGGGTATGTTTGACACATGGTTTATCACCTCTACAAATCTAGCCAAGTCACTGTTAGTAGCATTAGGCGGTCGGCAAATACATCCAATGAGTAGGTCGCGAGAACCTGTAAAGGCCATCAACCACAACGAGTCCCTCATTTTATTAAGACTAGGCACGTCAAGTGTATACAAACACTCGATCTTCATGGAGATAGCAGATATACGTGTTTTACAAGACGATAGCTTTTTTCGATCAAGTTTGCTCCTCACTATAAATCCTTTGTGCTCAGGACCAATTTATTGTTGTCATGTACCAAACCGGCTAACTGTGGTACTACTCATAAACGATCCTATTTACCTGATAATTGCCAGTGAAACGACGTTCCCCGTCGGTCTTCTCTATCTGTCTGCGAGTTTTGATAACAGGTTTTCTTCCTGCATCCTTCAAATCTTCCGCGTGATGTCGCTGCCAATTTTTACGTGTGTTAAGCGCATTGCGAACGATTTTCTAACGCGTATATATATGTAAATGTAAACAATTTGTAGTCGTTCCCCTACTGTATTCAATAAAATTGTATTCATTACACCTAATTTTTGAAATCGTCATGAAACTACTGGCCCATCTTGCGACTGTTGAAGGAAACAGGTTATCCTTTCCAATTATATTACGTCGTTGAATTCAGCAACAGTCGCGGGGTGTCTGTTATCACCCAAATTCGGATGCACGGCACCAATATGTATGCCCGGACTTTGTTGAAACCGTCACAATTCACGAGGTACATAGGAAGCTACACCCTTCCTTGTGCTGAGAGGTATAACGTCCTAACCGTAAGGTTGTCAAAAAACGAGCAAGCTTTAAATAATTGTTTATCGTATCCACATATACGTACAAGAAGGCAAGACGTTATGAACAGCTGGGCGAGTTGGAGTCAGTGGGGGGGCGCACAGTTGATGAATGTACACAAAATATATATAGTTATGTTTTCTAAATCGCTGACGATAAAGATAAATTGGCTGGGGACAAACGGAAAGCGTCGCCTAATGAACGCTAACATTTCCGAAAAGATTATGTTTGATAGGTTTTTCTTCTACTCTTTCGAGGGACGCTGTCTTTCGTTAACGCAACTATCTCCAAGGAAATGGAGAAAGCGTAAAACGCTCTATCGCGAAGGTGGTTCCAAGGAGACAAAGACAAAGACCGTGAAAACTCCAAACACCGATACTCAGAAGCTTTTCGCGGAATGGTAAAAACTTATAGATTCACGAAGGTCATTTGACTAGAAGGGCAGCCTGGAATTGGGAGGCGCAAAGAAAAGTCCAGAATAAAAAGCCAGAAGAAAAGGTGAGCAGGTGTGATGTATTGTTGATTCATGACTGAAGTTGGTTGGAGTCAGACCACCACACACAAGTGCCGCTAATTTTGTATGATAGTTCTACTGTTATGCAATTTGATCTAATAGATTCGGATACTCAAAAGGAATTGTGCCAAGACAAGGCCTGATGTTTTCTGAAACTGCTGCCGCCGCTGCGTGTACAACCATAATGTAAACATTCACCGAAGATTTTTGACATATGACACCCTATCTGTTACTGGTCTTGTTCATTCGCTTTATGACTTTATAAGTTAACAACGTTCATCTTGGAGAATGACCACTTTTACAGAATTTTAATGTTACTTTTTTCATCAATAACGTTAGAAGACATACGTCGCGAGATGGTGACATTTCGCTTACTCCCTTCAGTTTCAAACTTAAAACATTAGAGTATATAGGACATATGGATAGCAACGAAAATAGAAACAATCAACGATTAGGGTTACATGAAACAAACGCAGACAAAATGCGTGAATCAACAGTTCATATACACATAGGATCGTACGGTGAGTGTTGATTAACATTGCCTCGGAGAATACAGGAAACGTCGGATTCCGATTACGCAGCAATACTTGAAACAAGTTGACAAAACGTTAGCGAAATGCTGACGAAATATTGTCACCTCGCAATGTATGTCTTCTATAGTTATTGGTAAACTGGACCAAGGGAACTCAGTATTTCGAATTACGCCAACGTGATTGGTTGATTCGGATGTTACACTGACAAACTGTGAATCAGCTCTGGCCTACTGGGAAACGACTCTGCATTTTGCTGCACGCCTACTCAGATCCGACCTCTTGCCGGCTCTCGCCAGAGTCGACGTGTCTTATGTGCTTATCCATGTTATTACACGCTTCAATTTTTATAATCGATCTTAAGAGTATCCGCGTTCACGTATGCAGATCTTACTGTCTCATAGGTTTGGCGTTTACTTTCATGCGGCAACAGTTTAGGCACCGGGTTACTGATTACACTGCAATCCCCGATCTCAATTGGTCAAAATATTATTACACTGCTGTGCACATCCTCGCTCTTCTGATTGCCCTAATTACTAATCACGCGCTTAGTGATGTGTACGCTATTGAATCGCTCACTAATGATTTAAGTTCACGCCGGATTACGGGTTATCTGTCGATCCAACAAATGCCCTACTCAATATTCAACGACAGAGAAAGCAATCTATTTTCGAAACGGTCATTGAGAAGGCGCTCGTTAAAACTGGATTTAGTGCGGTACTAAATGAATCAATGTACATGAAAACAAAATCTCTCACCCCGAATGTGAAAAACTACCAGAAATCGAACAAAGAATGTGCCCGTACAACAAATTCGACAACTAGGCGCCATTGAGTAATGAAGGACAATAAAACGGAATTGGGCTCAGTCGTGCAAATGATCATCGGCTGGATCGGAAGATGGTAACTGTTTGCGCGTAGAGAACTGATAAGAAATGTAGGCTACTCAAGAAAAAATATAAGAGGAAAATGTATAATTTTGACACCTGGAAATTTACATGGCTCATACTGGATAGGAGTAAGGGAAACGGTTGCAACAGCTGGCTTAAGAATACAGATGGTCATTGCAGAGTACTTTTTGAAAAGTTATAAAACATAGGGCCACCTTTCAGCACTAATCGGATAAAGCACAACTTCGACAGTGATGCAACAGACCTTAATAAAATCAACATACGCCCAAATCATACGCATCTGTAGTGGACCTAAACATTATATAAAGGGTGAATACGAACATGAAGCAAAATTTGATGAAAATAATAGGAACTGACCCACAATATTTCGTGAACGTGTGCTGGTTAAAAGTTCCACTACACCGAATGGGGAGTTCCAAAGAATACTACCTGTCGTGTAGACCCCAAGTGATTTGAAGTCACAACGGAAATAAGTTTGACGACAGATAAATATGAAAATGTACAAAAATAGACGGTTGATTTCGTTAAACGCTTACCCTACGGAAACCTGTTCACCAGCGACAGTGAACGTAGAAAGAATGCATGACGCCCAACCTCGGAAGTAAGATTTGAATTATTGATTATTGGTTTAAACATTGGGTGTACATGTGAAGTTGACGAAGGTGAAATGTATGAATAATAGTGAAACTTATGAAGAAGAAAATGCCGCGCAAAATGCTACAGAACTCCCCCTAGAGCTTTAGTTAGGGGAAGAAACGCTCAAAAGAAAATGAGTGACATCACGTTGTGTAGCCTGCCAAACACACTGGAGGTTTATGCGGTCGTCCGCAACGTGTTTGTGGTACAGGGGAAAAAAGTATTGTACATCCAATATAGAGGCAGTGGAATCTGAAACCGTTTGTGGTGTTTGTGAAGTGGGTTTGTTTGGAAGGTGTGGATGGGACGCAGGGATAATTACTACCTGAGAAGGAAGCAAACCTGATGGATCCACGTTTGCCAATTTTAAGCGATTGACGCTTACTGAATCGCGGGTGCCGTTACGGTTGATGATGACATACTTGTTTTTGCGTTTAAACACTAAACAAACCGTCAAAAGGTGGCTGGAGGGACTTCTTTTGGTCGTCAGCTCTGATAAACACGAAGGGGCAAGTGCGCAAATCTTCGTGTACTCGAGTCTGCCTCGGTTTGACCCACGTCAAGGTGGGCTTTAAATTCCTCATGTGCAGCTTCAGATGTGTGACGCCTGACGTTGAGTCTATCTCACCAGTGGTTCCAGAATCCATAAACGTTTCACCTGGCAGGCGTAAGGTGTTGCCATAGTCGAGTTTAGTCAGTGTGCAACCAGCGTCTTTCTTAATGTTGTTACTGATGCCAAGCAAAATGAATGACAAGTTTCACAGCCAGCTTGGGCCAGACGTCGTTGCGAGGATGGCAGCTTTACTTTGACGATGGAAAAGTTCTACTAAGACATTTAACACTGGTTGGTAGGCGGTTGTTCGGAAGTGGTCACAGCCGGGTAAGTACTGCAGACAACGAAATAACGTGAATGTGAAACAAAAACCGCGGTCCGCAGTGAAGGAAGAGTGTACGTCAAAGGAAGATGCCCAGGTTTCCACAAATGTCCGTGGGATGTTCTCCGCCGGGATGTCGCATATGGGCGGCGCTTAAGGCCAGCGTGTAAAACGGTCAATGCGGATAAACAAATGGGCAAGGTCTCTCGAAAGTAGAAGTGGGTCTACCATATCAACATGAATGTTTGAAGCGAGTGTTCGGTACACTGAAAGTGCCAGGTTTGATTATGGTGTGCAGAAGAACTTCGTGTTGTTGACATGAGGGGCAATGTTTTGTGCATTCACGTAGGTCCTCGCCCATGTTTGGTAGTGAAACCGCCAGCGCTGAGCTTGACAGTGGAAATGATGTTAGGAGGGAATTTTGAATGAAAACGACGGAAAACCCTTCGTCGGTAATGAGAAGGGACAAATGATAGGGGTTTACCGACCAGAATATCATAGTGAATTTCGGGTGCGCAGTGGAGAAATGGTTGTGTAACGAAATTCATGGATGGGCAAGAATGTTATCGATTGCATTCTATATCGTTTGGTTGGCTAACGGCCATGGCCTATAAGACGATGAACGGTGCGAATAAATAGTGAACGTGTACACGGGATAGTGTCTGCGACTAGATTGATTGAACCACTGATGTAACGGATGTCCGTCCTGCGTTGTAACAGACAGCCTACGTGAAGGGTGTTATAACTGTCTGCATCGAGTGTCTGGCAATCAATGTGTTTTACGAAAGTCGTGGGCCACGCTCCTTGTCTTCATGTATTCCCTTCTTGTCGGTCCATCGTATATCCAAAATCTTCTTTCATTCAAATTATGCGCGCGACAAATAATTCTCGACATATTACTAAATCTTGATATTGTCTATTTTTAGATCTTTGACTTGGGGTAGTTTCTTTTCCCTACCTTCCACTGCTGTACCTTCATTTAGCTGCACTCTGGTTTACTTTGCACTTGATCACCCCGCCATTACGCGACTGTTGCATTTAATCGTATTTGCGTTAACCGTTTTTCTCGGGATTTATCTCTTCGGGGGGTACAATATCGAGGTTTGTTGTTTTCTTCTCCTCTTTATTTTATGGCAATTTTACTGTACCTCAACACCTTAATAATAAGAAACTTACCTCTACGGCCGTCTTCCTTTTGGATCCGAATCAGTAGCTCAGCAGGCTCAAAATCTATAGACGCTGGCTGCTTAACGGACGAGACTATTCTAAATCCAATCTGTCGACAGCCGTTGCAAATAGATCAAACCTTGCTCGATGAACCGCTAGATCCTCAGGATTAACAGCGGGTTTTGTTGGGAGAATAACTTTCCGGAGGAGTCTTGGAGGCGCACGTCAAGGGTCTGTGTTCTTTGAGGAGGGTAAAATGACTTGCTTCCGGTGTATATCGGAATTTCGTGAAGGTGGGTTAAGTAACCAACAGTACTCCGGCGAATGTACCGTACTTTATCTGGGCAGTTTGCAGCTTCCGGGAGAAAAAGGATAACGGTCTGAATTGGCTGCCAATAAGCTGTTACAAAATGATACCGAAAGTTGACTGAGAGGTGTCGGTCGCCAAAATAATTCGGGCATGCTCGTCAGTTTGGTGTTTGCCAGAGTCTGCCTGATGGGTTTGAAAGGAACTGTGGCTTTTGGGGCGAAGTCGAATTTTTGGGCTGCTCTGCAACTGACTGTTCAGCGATTTCAGCATGCTGGAAAAATTGGAGATAAAGCAGCAACTGTAACTAATAGTTCCTGGAAATCAACGAAGGTTCTGATAGTTCGGGGCAGTGGATAATCCGAAATCGCATTACTTTACACTTGTGATGACTTAATGCCTTTTTGTCTACGCGATGACCCGGAAATTTGATGGATGAAACACCGAATATGCACTTAGTTGTATTTAACGTGACGACATGCTGGTTTAGACGTTCGAAAGCTGGTTGTAAATGGAACATCTACTCCTGGGGATTGCCTTTAGAATGCGGACAGGTATACGCATATCGTTGCGTGCATTTACGGGTGTTGTCGCCGGAACGTCTGCGGTAGTAACAGACGTAAGATGTTTGGGCTGTAGATGTGGGAGGTCGTGAGTAAGAGGAGGGTCCAGAGCGCGAGGGGTAATGAGCTTTCATAGAGCTTCCGGCTATGTTATTCACAGTGAGCGTTGGTGGTTATCAAGCCTGTATTGCTGTGGATCAGAGCAAAGAAGAGGGTCACACACATTGTTGACAAAACGTTTGAAGAAACTCTTATGAGATTTGCCAGCCGCCTACGTTAACTTTTCCAGTGGGATGTGGGGGTTCTGTACTGATGAAATGACAGAGGTTTTAAGCAGCAGATATTAGGTCCATAGTTGCCCGAGGATGGTTTCTACCATGTTGCTTTGCTAACCATGGATCTCATGTGGCCAAGCGATTGCGAGGGATGGGACCAGCTCGAAGCCGAAAAGTATTTGTTGGAGCTTGGTCTATTCAAACGCCATAGTACACTTTAAAGTGGCCTCCTTGAGCTGATCGTACGGGGATTTGTTTGGCATGAGATCCAACATACCAACTACTTCGGAAACTATGTCTGTGGGTACCTGTGTAGCCACCTGGGAGATATTTTCGGCGTGTGAAGTAATTTTAAGAAACCGGGAAAGGGTCTCTGAGGAGGCAAATCAAACACGGGGGTATGAAATAAGAAATGCAGGTAATTTAATGTGTATGGTTTTCTCGGAAAATAGTCCAGTGCCAGCATCGAAGATAAAAGATGTAAGATGTAAAGATTCTCGTGCACTGGTTTATGTTGCGGAATTAAATACTGTGTAAATGTTGGGTATGAACACGAAACTAAGGCGTGTTGAGAACAAAAGGAACTGGCTCCCAACAATCCATGTAATTGCCTTGGCCTGGAGTTTCACTGCGGTGAATGAAGGTGACCAATAAATACGACACTTTGTACTCCTCCGGAGTGATGTTGAGTGAACAGCGGAGATTAATGTAAAGACAAATAAATCCGGGGATATGCTGAAATAGATGACTAATTCCGTTGGCTGTTAGCTTTCCAGAATTCAGCACACGGGCGACAGGGAGAAAGAGAAAGTGTAACAAGCAGGCGAGAAGGCGTAAGGCAAAATTCGGGTAAGAATGTTTATTTACCGAGTGACATCTAACATACAGATTAAGGAATGAAAGGATATAGACTGATTAGTCTCTCTCAGGGGAGTTTTACAGTGTTTGATCAAGGAACACGACGTTGACAGCATGCTCTGCAGGAAATGGAAAATCAGCAGGTAAAACAACCGAAACAAAATGACGCACTTTATGCTAATTTCCATTTCCTGCTATGCTACACCCTCGTTAATGAGGCACCGTCCCGGTGCCCCTGGTACGTCGTTTCAAATCTCAACCTTCGCTCCGCTTGCTCGTACTTCCTCTGATTCCTCCGCTTTCAATGAGGTCTAGGCCGGTTCCAATCGGCTGAAGTGCAAGACCATGGGCCTTTGACAACTATCTGTGCTTCGAATGTAACCCAATGTGTCACTGAGCACTCGTTCGACAACGAAAAGACCTCTCCATTCGCGATGTAGATTGGCAAGTTTTCCCGGGGTTGGGATGTCTGTATGTAGATAGGCCTTTGCTGCAACCATCAAAGAAGTTCCATGAGCTTCCGTTTCACTGTATTCCTTTTGACATCGAACAGCCAGATTTAAATGCCGGTGAGCCAGTTCGTGACTTCTGACAGTGGTGTCCCCGCAGGGATATGAGATACTCTGTGGTTAGAGAGGCAGTCTCCCGAGTTAAGGGAATGCAAATCCGGTGGAAGTCGAGGCCCTGTACAAGTACACACGAAGATCGGTGTTTGGTTGGTGGAAGAGTGAACAGTGCCCCGACAAGCTATCAAGCATTGTGGAAGCGCATCATCCGACTGCTAAACATACTCTACAAATGCTCTTATCAAGCCCATCGGCGTGCGGTTGGTGCGCTCGACCAGCCCGCTTCCTTCCGAGGGATGGGATGTTGGCCGTGTTTTATTTATCTTCACGAACATACACAGTTCACAAATGGTGGTGCTAGCAAAACGGGAACCTTTATCCGGATGTAACAGTCCCGGAGCACCCAAACTGCAGATTCAAATGTTGAAAATTGCCCTGGCAACTGAAGGGGCGTCCATAGACGACAACGGTACAACTTCAGCCCTTTCCATGAAGTGGTCTACCATTACAAGAAGTACCTTTTTCTTTGGCATGTCTTACGTAGCGGTCCCATCAGATCGACGCCCACGATCTCATTTGGGTATCCAGACTGTACTGGTTGTAACGGTGCTCTGTAGTGCGGAATTGGGTTATTAAATCTAACACAATGAACAACTGCGACAAAGAGTGGCGACATCTCCCCGCTGATGAGTCCATCAAAACCTCGCCCGTGCTGCATCGTACTGATTATTTTGTCTCGCGTGCCCCAATTATCGGTGAAGGTTTTCTAGCACCTCGGCCACTTTAGTCTGACGATACGACAATACGACTGGTATAAGCGAGTCCATGCTGCATGTACTAGATGCCGCCTACCCTCACAGACTGTTCCCAAAGGGCCCACATATATCGGGTCTCTTAACTACAGCCTGCAAGCTCTTCGCCTGTCGGTCTGCTTCCATTTGCTGATACCTTATCGTAAACCAACGCCAGTTCGGTACTATCCCTCTGAGATTCATCCTCTCATTCTGCTATGCTCTGCAGACTGACCAGTGCCACGTATTGTGTGATGTAAGAGGAACAATCCCGACGATCATAGGTAGGTCTTGGAGAGAGGGCATCTGCATTCCCGTGATGGTTCTCCTGGTCGATGGTAGCACTCAAAAGCACACTCCTGCAAATACTCCTGAAAACTGGCGATCTGTCACTCCAGGTAGCGCAAGTTCCTTAGCCACGTTAACGACTGGTGGTCAGTACGTACCACGAACTTCTTACTCTGCAGGTAATGACGATATTGTTTTAGAAGACACTAATGCTATAACTTCCTTCCTCGTGGTACACTGGTCCTTCTCTCGTTGACTTGGGGTTCCGCTTCCGTGCGCAATAACGTGTTCCTCCCTTGTTTCCCATTCTTAGGAAAACACCGCTCTGAGACTGTGATCACTCGCATCAGTGTCCGATATGAATTAGCCAGCTTCCACCGTGAAATCAGGGGACGTTAGTACCGAAGACTCGTAAAACGTCTCACGCAAATGGTCAAAACTCCGATGCCGCGCCTTCGTCCGCATAACCTCGCAGTCTTTCCACAGTGAAGTGTTCAGATGTTTTGCTGTCATTGAAAAATTGTGGACAAACTGCCGGCGGTATGAAACTAGACCCCGAAAACTCCTCACCTCACTGACCGTCGGTGGATTCGGCTACTGTTCCACCCGGACTGCCTTGACGTGATCTATCTTAATGAAATCCTTAGATATGACATGTCCCATGAAACTAACCTACTCCTGTAGCATTGTGCATTTAACCGGGTTTAGCTGAAGGCCAACCTGGCGCAGACGATCCAATATGATTCGTAGGTTTGCGCGGTGTTTGTGGGAAGATGGACTGTGAGCGACGACATCGTCCAAATACACTAAACATTTCTGAGGCACCAGATCACGAAGTACTGGGTGCATTGGGAGTTGAAATGTTGCAGGAGCGTTCACCAGGCCGAACGGCGTTGTCTGAAATTCGTACAGTCTAGGAGGTAAAGTGAACGCCGATTTTGTTACAACTCGACCAGAAAAACCTATTGATCCAATTTACCCAGAACGCCAACAGCTGGTAAGACAAATAAGCGGGCGTTAGGACAAAATTACATCGACTGCCTGCAACAACGGGACCGCGTCCGTAGCTGTTTTGATTCTATCTACCCCATCAACTTCGACTTGCCAGTAGCCGGATGCAAGATCGAGTGTACTAACCCAAGATGGCCCACTAAGCGCCCCTAGTACGTTGTCCGCGAATGAAAGGGGGAGCGAGTCTCGCTTTGTGACGATGTTCAGAACTCGGTAAACAACATAAGGACGTACCTTTCCGACCTTCATTTCACCGGAACTGCTGGGGCGGCCGGAAGTGAAATAGAGGACTGGACAATGTTATTTCTAAGCATTTGTCCGATCATCTCTTGCAGTTCTGGTTGGTAGTGGGCCGGTATCCTTCTCTGATGTGTTCGTATTGGCACACAATTCACGTATCAATGTGATGCTTTAACAACCCTGTGCGCCCTGCCACTGCGACGTTCCCGGCAAAGGCATCCATGTATTCCCTAATCGGATTAGTCAAACCTTTCTTCCTTTGGTCATCCCCTTCGCCAACTAGTCTATTAAAAACTTGTGCTAGTTCCGGTACCTGTGCTTCAATGTTGCTCAGATTAGGAGTTATAACAAATGTTTCATATGTGTGTGGTCTGACCGCCTTTTCTACAGATCCTCGTTGACACTTCGTGGGCTGGCTAATGAACAGTTTCTCTTGGGATAAATCTATGCAACAGTTTAGTCTCCCCAACACATTCACCTCTAGAACCACGTCCCATGATTACCTATCAACAGTCGACACATTCTTGGCTGAGACGCGTTCCAGCCATGTTCATTTTAACTTTCATTTCACCACGAACCGTGAGGGGGTGTCCCGTTGACTGCCGACAACTTATTATGCGTATATTACCAGTTGTGCCCAACCAGATTACTCGTTACTTTCAACCTTACCGGGTTACAGGACGCTCCCGTATAAATGAGGTAAGAGATGCGTCGTCCGTTTATGGTGATCGGGATTAAGGGCAACCTCCGGTTCTGTGATAAGGCAACTGTCATCTGGGTCAATCGCCCTAAGTTTGCACCCTTGCCACCGAGCTCACTGAAAGCCAGTCGATTAAATGTGAACGCTGAATCACCTGGGATTTTTGTTGTGACCTCAGGTCCGTGCAAGTTGACCGAACCGTTGGCAATAGTAACAGCCTCTCCCGGTCTACTTCATTTAACAGCGTTCGCGGGTTCAGGCGTCACGCTGGTAGTTCCTTCTTGGCGAATGAACGGCAACATTCACCCCTAATTACGGGCCGACATTTCTGCCGAAGTTGTTCCTGGTTGATTCGATTTGCCACTCGACTCCAATAGCCTGCTCCAGTTCGGTGGGCGGATTCCCCAGGAACTGCTCGCGAACTTTTCGGGAAGTTACTCTTTAAATCAAACGTTCTGAAACCCGTTCGGTCCACTCTCCAGCGGGCTCTGTTGGCAGCGCTTGGCGGGCTAGGCACTTCAGCTGCCGTGCGAAGGTCTGGACATTCCCGCCGTGTCGTTAACGGCGTTAACGGAACTTCCTTCTATAGTTCAGGACGAGGCCCCCGAGTGACACTGTGCTTCTGAGGCGTTGATATGTTTGGTCTTTTATTCCATTCTCCACGAGCTCATCTTCTAATGCCACCGTAAGCGCCTCCCCTGCAAGCAAGCTCAGCAGTGCGTTTGGCTGACGGGAGGGTTCACTTCAGTTCAGTTCACTTCACTCCAGTTCAGTTTCCAAGACGGAGCGGCTTCTGCCAGAAATTGTCCAGTTTCTTGCACCAGTGAGCTTCTGAGGGCGCCCAGTGCTGCGACAATGATGAGAAGAGATTCTTCACTTCCATGAGTTAGTATGAGGGCTACCAGATAAAAGCTGAGGAGATTAAGCTATCAGTGTCATAAGAATACACCAAGTTCACAACTACCACCGATACACAAGTTTATCC
>LUCH01009197.1:0-11968 GCA_013368495.1 Paragonimus heterotremus | reverse complement strand
CGAGACGTTGATGCATAAGTGACACCAATCAACATTGGTTGACAGGGAGGAAGCCCAAGGAACACTAACATTACTATAGATAAAGGTGTAAGTTAGTGCGTTCTTGAACTTCTGGATGAATGTACAGATTTGCGATTCAAACACATCATTAAAACGTGAATGACCGCTCCGTTGCGCGATATTTTGTTGTGTACATCGTTCAGTGCACAGGATGCATGGGAGTACACAGTGTTGTGGGCTCAGGAAATGCCGAAATCTGCGTTTCAGAAGTTGTTGGTAAAACATTTTTGAATAAAAAGTTGGAATGCGTTTAATAGTTGCCATAGTATTAGTTCGATGATGGAAAAATTTTCCACCACCTTTGCGGAAAAAACGTCAGTCCAGTTATTACGTTTTGCGAATGCGCTCATCGCAATTTCGAGGGTGGATACATGATCTCTGTGACGATAACGATAAATTCGCCGTGTTTTGGAGATGTCGATTGAAAGAATTTTGCATTGAATGCCCTTTCAAGAGGTGAAATATGAGCTAGCTTCCCTTTCCGCGTTTGAAACAACGCCAGACCCTGGAAAGACCAATTTTCCCGTACAAATCCACTTACTGCCGCTTTTCCACATATTTATCTGCCCACCACTTGTCAAGAATGACGGCAGTTATTTGCCAGATTCTATGCAGCCTTGTAGAAGTGTCTATCTAAAATACGACTTTAGTTTCGTCTTTATGGCATGCATGCGGCAATTACGTTTATGAATCGCTGAGTGTAAAAACAAATTTGCTAATTTTCTCCAAAACCTAATCATAACATTTGTTATATATGAACACCGCTTTGCATTTCTGTACATTATCGCTGTTTTGTTGAGCGTTACCTTTTTACCCAACCAGAAGAGTCCTCAACTGGAATATTGCTGACGGGACTTTCCGTGGCCCTGTGGAGATTTTCGTTGTCAGATCATAGTTAACCGAAAGGTCCTTGAGGCGGAACCTGAGTGGACCTTGTTCCAACTGACTCCCCGACCGACCTTCGGCCAGTGACCGTCGATCATTGTACACTGAAACTTTTGTACGGGGATAATGCAGCATGTTGAGCTGTTGTCGCGATCAGTACGGTTGCGATTGTGTAAGTCTTTTAAATGTCAAATAGCCTTTGGCTTGGGCTGTTTCGTGTTATCTTCTTTTACAGAATTATCGTTGGATCCCTTAAATTGGAAGAACGCTGTCCAGTGGTATTTTCAGGTTGCGCTTATCTGGTTCTCATGTATAACTGGCAACAGATACAAGAACGTTTGGCCCGTCAGCTACACAGGTGAAAGCCAATTAAATGCCAAAGTCGTTGGCGTTTTGTACCGTGCAATTATTCCGTGATGACCAGCGCAGCAATACGGAAACTGTCACCCTTGCACTTTAGACTTTCCGTTGATGTCCACTCCTTTGTTGTCTATTGCAGTTGGTCCACTTGCGTATTGCTCAACGTTTTCCACATCACACTAAGATCCGTAGAACAGTGACATCACTCCCAATGATGGAATTATTTTAATTACTTTGAAGCCCCTCTCTTGACGTGTTGTTAATATGTTTGGACTGGACGTTGTACGGGTCACTTCCTCCTATCTGCTTCACTTATACACTTACTATGGCTGTTTCTTCACATTTCTCGGAGCTGTCCGCGGACATTGTTCTTTGTGTAAACCGCCACTGACCGTTACCGTTACAGCCGATGACAGAAGTGAAATGAATACCAAACCAGATTTCAATTTGCAGTCGCTGTCGACCGGATCTATCGCCCAGGTGAACAAATTATGCATGTAAAGTGAGATCATCGCCACGCCAACCATTCTCTAGAATCCCGACAGTCACTCTGACGAGTGGGCGTTTAAGGTCAAAGCTTACTTGCCAGTGGTGAACCGCAATCCTCACAGCTCCCATATTCTCGGTTTTTGGGAGATGCGGCCATGAAGCAATTTCGTGCTTCCGGTGTGGCTCCTGATTCAATGCCTGAAGTCATATGTGTAACCTTGCAAGGACTGTCTGGGCGCACAAAGCTGGCGCAGGGTTATTGCAAAAGTCTTCACGCCAGGTGTCAGCAACCGTCGGAATCGCTGGTTTCATTCTTTAGTGATCTGCGAGAGCTGGTACTGAAAGTATTTCCATGGCTGTCTCCGAAAGAGGGAAGTTATCAGAGTTGTGACCGTTTCTGTTTGAGGTTGTCTAACCCAGGAGTACGTGAAAAACTCCTGCACGAGCCGGCGTTGACCCTGTAAAAGGCGGTTGAAAAAGCTCCGGCATCCAAGGTCATGGAAAAGCTGAGGCGCCGCTTTTCTCTAGTGAGAGATACGATTTGTTTTGCCGCCTGAAGTCCTCCACAGCCGATTCCACGGCGAGCAGGTGCATCTACTTTGAGAAGTTTGGCCGCCGTGCGCATAGGTATCGATGCAGTCCGCCAATGGAAATGAACCGAGTTACACCAGGTAGGACATCGTTGTTGCACGCATTTGCACCTTCTGTTATCTGTTTTGTCAATGCTGATGTAGATGAAAAATTAACCGTAAACGGTGCATTTGGCAATGCAGCTATCTGCTTTTGGGTTGATAGTGGAGTCCCCTGTTTTAATTTAAATTCGATCGTGGCAGTCCAACCAAATTACAAGGTAATCTAGCCTGAGTACCGCCATTGAATATCAGACAAGCTCGCGAGTAGTGGCCCCAATGCATCTGGTTTTATTAACGGCCCGGCATAAGTTCGCAGTAAGGAGCCAGCTGCAATGTGGCGCGATTTGAAAAACGGATTTTTTGCGACTGTGCTGTGACATGACTGACCCAGCTTCACAGAAAATCTGTTTTCCTCACAATCCTATGGAATTCAGACTGGAAGGCAGACCTCAAGCAACAAACGCAGTAGATGTTTCTGATGGAGTGGACGAATTGAAATTGATTTTGTCTTTGCTCCTGTTATCTAAGACGGGATTCCCTTATGTGGGAAGACTTTTGATGGCAAGCCTCTCACGAAGCTTCCCTGAAGTGTTCCACTTCAGTGGAGAGGAACCTAAATGGACTAGACCTGTACAGCACAGAATGGGTACATCTGGCCACCAATCTCTGCGGCAAACCGCCAGAATCCCTGCTCACTAGCAATCGTTTCAAGATATGCTTAATAAGAAAGTCATGCAGCAACTGACATCCCTCTGGGCAGTTTCCATTATGTTGGTTAAAAAGAAGGCCGAGAGCTTACGGTTATGCAGCGACCATAAACGTTTGAATACCAGAGCAAAGAGAGATTAATTTTCCCCGCCGCGCATAGATACCACAGTCGAAGCCTTATACGGCGCAAAGTGGTTCTTCACACTCGACACAAATTCGGGTACTGGAAATTTGAGGTCCACCCCACACACCGTCAGAAGACGGCATTCGTCATTCCGTTCGGGTTGTATGAGTTTGGTACAGTGCCGTTTAGTATGGTGAATGCGCCTGCTACCCTGAAACGGTTAATGCAGAGAGTGCTACAAGACAATACTAAGCGGATGTTTGATTTACCTTGATGGCATTATTACTCATCCTGCCACAACGGAAGAACCTAGTTACAGACTGAAGAACGTATTTGAATATCTCAGAATGTCTAGCCTGAAGTTGATGCCTACAAAGTGCGCGTTCTTAAAATGAGAGTTATCATACTTAGGCTGTCTAATCACACCTTCAAGAGTGAAATACGATGGCACGAAGATCACCGAAATTGTTTATGGGCCGATAACACGATCGGTAAGTGAAGTATGTAGTTTTGCAGAACTGACTTCTTTTTACCATAAACCAGTTTCACATTCCGCACAGATAGCGTTCCTACTCCCTATTGCAGAGTAAGACAAAAAATTGTACGGTCCTCTGAATGCTTCGCAGCATTCAGTACTCTGAAGGGTAAGCTGATTTCCCTTCCTATTCTCGCATTCCCAGAGTTCTCGTTATCAGCCGGTTTCTTCATACTAGAAACTGACATCACTGACTTGACTATTCGCACCGCGCTTTAGTGTATTCCCTCAAACCTAGTACTCGTGAGCACGCTGCGCCAAGTCAACCAAAATGCAACTTAGCCTTTCGGTAAACTTACCATCCATGCTCAGCCCCGAGGCGATGGTGAGAGAAATAGTGGCTTTGAAGTCCGCCAAAGACCACTTCAGAGGCGTACCTTTTAATCGCTCTCGGCAAGAGGAGGTGGAACGCGAGCAGCGGACAGAGACCAGATCACAAATCATGGCAAGCTGGAAACTACACCTGGAGAATGAGTCGTGGTTTCTGTTCCAGAAGCATCGACTCAGGCTTATGTGTCAGTGATAGGACGGGAGCGCCGCCTCCGCAGTCGCCGTTCCAAAGATTGACGCCCCAAGCACGACGCAAGAGGCGAAGACATCGAGACCACACAGAAACAGTTTTCCGGGTTACATATCCCCAAACCCACCAAACCGCTTCGCAGAAAATTCTTCCTTCCAAGAATTCGGAACGATAGTGGCTGTTGGGGCCAACTCCTGCCATTCAAGAAGCATTTCTTTGACACCCCCATTAGGAATTTCTAATAATGGTCCCATAAAACCGCGGACGTTGCACTCCTTCAAACCCTGAAATCATCCGAAAAACAGGTTTTCCGTGGGTAAAAACCCCAAACCCCCTCTCATAAAGCGGAATTTGAGAGGGGCAGAGGGGTCGCATGTTTTGACGCCAAGAAGCGTCAGGCGTCGAGCATCCTGTCGTGTCGCTGACGTACGCACGAGCAATGAGGTTGCGTCCGTTGTTTCAAAGAATGGCCGTTAGAACAACTGGACAGTACGGGCCGAGTTCAACCACACCTTCCCCTCATTCTAGGTATTCTTCCCCAGGCTATTCCCGCACTCTCCTTTCGCTTTTTTTTGCTAAATCAAGGTATGCAGTGGCTCCAAAGTGCATGTATACTAACTGCCTGGGTTCGTTCGGTAATTCGTGACACACAACCTCAAATATTTGATATCACATTGACCCGACTTGCAGGTGACGTCAATGACAGTGAACTGGATGTCCCCGGGTATTCACTTTACTGAACTGACTCCGCCTGAAGGAGAATGGGGGTTCTGCCATTTTCCTTCAGCAGTATCTCCCAACCTCCTCGGGTATCGGTGGACTTCAGTCCTCTGACAAATGTGACGCTCTGTTGCTCCCGCTAGCACTGCGTGGCCAAGACTAACTCCTGGTGAGGGTTATCTATCGTTCTTCCCCATCTGACGTCTCCGACGACGACACTTCTCGAAAACCTAACCAACTTCACAGCGGTAAGACACGTTAGTCATCTGCCTACTTTGGGTGATTTTAGTGCACCCAAGATAAACTAGGCGTAAATTCTCATCAGGAATGAGAGCGGATTCTCGACTTCCTTATCGACGCTGATACGACGGAGAGCATGGACACAGCATGTTGACACCCCGACACGGCATCGATCAGGTCACATTCCTTCTCTGCTCGGCCTAGTCATCACCAATGAGAGCCACCTGGTGGATAGGGGGATCATCAAATCACCAAGTGAACGCAGTGGCCACCTTCTGCTCATCTTTGATCTAATTACTGTTTACAACAACCAGTGAAAACGTTCACCGTTCACAAGTTTAATCAGGCTGAATTTAGCGGCCTGAGAAGCTACCTAGGTCCACTTCTTTTTGATTGTGACTCCATGAACCAAAATTGCTGCACGCTTAAATACGTGGTTCAGAAAACAGACAACTTATCTGTTGCACACAAACTGTACACTTTCTCTCATCGGCCACATCTTTCACACAGAATACGTCACCCCTTCGATGACCGCTTCCATTTATTCGCAAAGCATAAGCTTACAGGAAACTCGGAAGATATGAGTGCGTTATATATTGTTCGAAATAGGTATAAGCGGGGAATCCGTGGGCGCATCAAACTCTTACAAGAAAAGGTCCCCTTCGGGGTCCATGACAACAAAATCTTCCCAGTTGAACACACGTAACGAATAAGAAAGGATAAACCCTCGGCTCTTTCTTTGATTGCCTAACGGGGAGACCTCATTTGACACCCCGGTTGCGGCCGGGTTACTCAAAGAGCATAACTCGGCAGTCCACAACGTCGCACCGCCGAACTGGAACCCTGTCCCGTCGCTGCAGAATTTCCGGCAACCACCGGTTACGGCTTTCGTCATCTACTATGACCGAAAAAGTTCCCCTAGTGGCACATAAGCTGATCGACGACTCTGGGGTCAGGGTATACCCTGATATACCATGGGATGAGCGTCAGAGGCGAAAACTCATTCAAAAGAACCTGAAACCACTGGCCGATTCCACCAACGACGACCTGGGACATCGCAAGAATCAGTGGTGACTCCTGTCAACTGCCCTTGAAATTACCGACGTCCAGGTTCAACGTATTCAACGCACCCTGCAGTTCAGGCCGGAGTCGGGCGAATCTCGACCACGACTCCTCAAAATTACCGTCATCACGCATGAGCGACAACACACATACTGCAGCGGTCCCGCCATCGACGTCGTCTCACCACTGGCGGGATTTTGTTTCAACCCGATCGATTTAAAGAGGAAAAAGACTAACTAAAAGTCAATCACTGCACTCGTACTATTCGCTTGGTGGTTCATTTTGAAGATTTAATGACATCGGAAAACTCACCACCGTTTTGTGGAGTCGGAGGCCTCCGTCGGCGTTGCGTTTTGAATGAGTCACCCCATTCAAATTCGCAGCGGAACGGTCATTCGTGTACTACTAACTCGGTAAGGTGCGTGCACACAAATGCGTTTGGCTAAATAAATAAATTAATAGAGCTTCGCAAACTTTGTTTTGCTGCAAAGCCCAGGACTGTTGCCACAACGGAGTCGTGGCCGAGCACTTCCTACTTAGATTTCTAGGTCGCTTCAGAAGATACGATTGCCATCCGTGCGGATAAAGGTGAATGTAGAGGAGGAGGATCGGCCCCTTATACTCACACTCCTTTTCAGACCTTTCCTTTTAACAATCCAGTGCTCGCCGCGATTCAGGAAACGGTCTGGAGCTCGGTTCGCCTAAGTGGTTGAGAACGCTGGCTAGTGGGGGTCTTCTATCGTCCTCCTTCTTCAGACAATCCTTAAGACGAACCCTTATTATCTAGATTGGTGGTTTCACATGCCCTAGGATTTTCTTACGTTCCCTTAATGGGCGATTTCAACTTACCTGAGATCAACTTTCCGGCAGTCTCTTACATGGGCACTAAAAATTCTATCTTAGCACGATTTTTTCACAAATTCGGAGCATTGGGTTTCACGGAGCACATATCTGTTCTCACGCGGTGGCGTACTGACCACAATCCGTCGCGGCTGGGTTACTTATTCACCAACGAAGAGTCGATGGTAGACAACCTTACAATCAACGCACCATTCGGACTGAGTGATCACGCGGCCTACTTATTTGACTTCACTCGTAGCACGAATTTGTTCGGCTCAGCGACTAGTAATTGCAGAAATTTTGGGAAAATGGACGTGAGGATACTACGTGGCTACTTGGAAATGCAGTCATGCGTATACTACACCTTACTCCACTCCGTAGATGACTTTTGAGAAGCTTACTGCCATCAGTTCTGCAGCCGCAGGTGAATCTACACCATTATCAGGTTCCAAACGGAACAAGCCTCCAGGTCAACTACGCCCTAGTACACATAAAATCAATCTGAAGGAACGGTATGCTCGAAGTGCTATCGATCACCAGCATCTGAAGTTTACCAAAACCGTGCGCTACCTTAAGGAATGGGTGGACTTCACTAATTCAACTTGGCCGCCTTCATTACCAACAACGTCTTACAAAACGCTTCACCAACGATCCAAATAGCCTCCTCCGATTTGCAGCATCAACTTGCGAGGCAAAGGCCGGAGTTCTACAACTCTTAGGCTCATCAGGCCTTACTAGTTTTGATATGAAGGCCGCTGGTGTCCTTGCTGAATTTTAAAGCAGCGTTTATGTGCAGTCACCATCAGTTCCCCAGGTTGGTGTTCACACTGAAATCGATGGCACTTACACTGTGGGTACTTCCACCACGGTGGTGTTGGCTAAACTCAGCTGCATTATGGACAGCTCTCCTGCCCTCGACGGTATACCTCCCACGGCCTTGTGGTAAGTGGTGGAGCACCTTGCTGATCCACTTAGCTTGCTGCTTACGCAATCTGTCTCTCAGGGAAAAGTACCCAGCAGCTGCAAACTCGCGAGCTTTACACCCGTTTTCAAAGGTAGTAGGCGGAATTGCCCCGGTGACTACAGACCAACTGCATTGCTGTCAAGCGTCTCAACATTTTTAGAGGCGCCTACGTACGACTCGCTTTATAAGTATCTCACATTTCGTGAACTTTCCTCCAATGCTCAACACGGGTTTCGCAAGGGCCGTTCGTGTCCCACAAATCTACTGATAGCCAACGACCAGTAAATGAAAGCAGTTGATCAGGACAATGGAACAGACGTCGTATATGTCGACTTTGCTAAGGCGTTCTACCGCGTGGATCATCCTGTTCTGATCGGCAAACTTTCCCATTATGTGGTGTGAGGCAATCCTCTTCAGTGGCTCGAGTAGTACGTTGCTAACCGTCCGTACAGGGTGCGCGTGGATGTCTTCTTTGTCTGCAGACCTGGCTTCATCGGAGTACCTCAAGGTTGAATTCTTGGCCCGCTGCTATTTTTGGTATTTATCAGCGATCTTCCACTTTCAATCACTTCTCCATTATTACTGTTTTCGGGCGACGTCAAAATTGGGCCAGCCATCACCACAACAGATGGTCCTGCCATCCTACAGAAGAACCTCGACATTCTATTCAATTGACCTCAAACTAACCTACTGGCACTTAACGCTGGTAAGTGCAAAGCTATGCACATTCGCAGCGCTATGGAGACCACTTTTTACCCCGACGGATATCTGCTCCGGACGGTTCTTACTGAGAAGGATCTAGGATACACTGTTTCGCACACTCTTCTGGGCTCTGCGCGCGCTGAAAAAATGCGCAAAAGCCTGGCAACATCCTGGCGTTATTGAAACGTCTCTTTGGTCACTTCGACTCTAACGGCTCTCAGCTTCTTCATAACAATTTCGTTCGACCGCATCTGGAGAATGGAATTGTAATCTGGCCACCGCATCTCCAAAAAGGACAAGTTGCTCCTGGAGACGGTACAACGTGGAGCCACAAAGACAGTCCGCGGTCTGAAAACTAGACTATATGAGGAAAGACTGAACTCTTTGAAAATACACTCCTTAGAATACCGTCGGCTTGGAGGTGACTTGGTATTAACCTTTTTGATTATGCAGTCCCCAGATCCTCCTTGCCGACTGATGCTCAACTGGGGGAGTAGCATGACACTGAGGGGCCTCCCCTTAAAACCAGACATCTAACATAGCAGACTAGAATGCAGACATAGTTTGTTCTCGTCGCGCGTTTGCAAGGCTATGAATGCTTTATCAAACCATGTTGTTTCTGCCAGCTCCACAGCAATTCTGAAGGCTGGCCTTGACGAACATCTATTGCATTAGTTCAGAAACCTCACGCCTTTTCCCATCTCAGCCCACTGCTGAGAACTTTGAATTCTACGCATCGTGATGAGGAACTGTCAAAAGCTTCGGCATCCTACATCCATTCACAATCCATTGAACCAATGAAGCCTTCCAAAAGTCCTTCTCGCACATCCCCCAGAAAGCAGTTCTTTTCCCAGCGGGTTGTTAACCTTTGGAATGGTTTTACTTCTGATGTCGCCAACAGCGCTTCAAGAGATCGTTTTAAAGCGTTACTTGATTCTCATTTACCAACTTGTGCCCTGTGGGATGTATTTCTCGTTGAAGGAGATGGCGCCTCACACCTTGCACACAGATGCTGTCGTAATCAACGCACAGCAGCCGTACGCGCCGATCGCAGAGCTCACCAAGTATCACTTGCGAGATCTATCGCCGATTGACCTGAAAGGTTCTTCCGGCACATGTCCCCCTTGACCGGGTCGAAAGCTATCGTGTCCTCTCTCATGGGACCTTCAGGACTCTACCTCTAACTGTGAAGCATCTGGGATGTTACGTGCTCAGTATGCATTCGTCTTCAGTAACTCTGCTGAGACGGAACCATGCACCACGGTCTTATGTCCAGATCGTTCTTCGGGTCCATCCCCTAACTTTACCCCGGCTAATGTACGCACCAAGTTGCTCCCGCCGCGCGTTGATAAGTCCCCGGGGCGTGACGAGATACCCCAACAAATTTTAAAAGAATGCAAAATGAGCTGGCGGAATTGCTTCCTCGTTTGTTCCAGCACTCGTTCTACTGGTTGTATTCCAGCCGCTTGGAGGCACGGCATCATCTTTCCCCTGTACAAGGGTGGGGATTGAACGAACGCCATTGACTTCAGACCGATTTTTTTGCTACCAGCCATGTCAAAAGCGACGGAGAGCCTAGTAGACGGTTTCGTTGAGAACTATTTAAACGCCTACTCACTGTTGACGGCGGAGCAGCACGGCTTCCGAAAAGGTTACTCATGCACGACCAACCCACTGATTGTTGCTGATGCGTGGGCAGAAGCTGCCGAAGAACGCTTCCCGGTTGAGGTTGTTTTTGGACTTCACGAAAGCGTTCCATAACATTGACCACAGTACCCTACTGGGCAAATTGGATGATATGGGCTCATGCAGTTGGGTATGTATTTGGCTCAGACAATACGTTTCCTGTCGGACATACGCAATTAAAGTCAACGGTGAGTTATCCAGGACGTTTAACGCTACAACTGGCGTACCACAAGGCTCTATATAGGGTCCACTGTTATTATTAGTCTGTGATAACGATCTCCAAGGCCTGCGTAACTCTCCCGTTGTGATGTATGCTGACGATACGAAACTATGGCATATCTTACACAGCGTTGAAGACGCGGAATTTCAAAGAGACCTAGACGCCCTGCGTCTATGGTCCGTGGAAAATCGGCTGTATTTCAACACTCCCAAGTCAAAGACTATGCACGTTCGTCATCACAGAACTAAAACATATCGCATCGGTGGAGCTTATCTAACCACTGTCCACCAGGAGTGCGACCTAGGTACCGTCGTTACATCAGACCTCCCTCTAGTATTAACATTGTACTATTGGTAAAGAAAACTAACAGCAGGTTAGCTATGCTCAGTAGGATCCTTAGCAATTTCCTAATCAATAGGTTCTCACGTATCTACCGAACACTGGTAGGGCCACTGCTGGAAGTCATCTTTCAGGCATGTGCGCCGTACTTGAAGAAAGACGTCGCTGCTCTAAAGACAATCCAGAGACAGATCGTCTCTCGAAGCTGGAGCTATCCCCTATGCCTTCAGGCATCTGAGGGATGGTCTTATATTAACATACAAAATCCTATGCTCTCCCAGTCACCCCAGCGAAAATCTTTTTGCACTCGCCGACAGAGTGAGTCTCAGGGGCCATAAGTATAAGATATCTATACCACGTAGTAACCTTTTATGCAGACGATACAGATTTGTTGTCCGAGTCTGTTCGACATGTGTTGTATTCAAGAACGACGGAAATACCAGTAGTAAGTAAGCTTTATTGAAGCTACCGTTTCAAGTAACGTTACGGAAAACTCTCAGTCCAGACGGTCCAGGCAGCCGATGTCCGCATGTGTTATCGATCGCTTGAAGGTCAGAGCAATCTGATTGGCCGACTGCATGGCTCACTTGCATTCGATTGGACACAACAATAGTCAAGAAAAATTGGGAACCAATCTCCTATACTGAGACTGTACGGTCGTCGATGTGATAAAAGACGTAGGCTTGTAACCTTGCGGGGGATAATAAACGTTGCGACGGATAGTGTATCGCATCAATATGCACAGGTGAACTCTCGTTATAGTACCTCACGCATGTTCGCAGGTTTTCTCGACAGGCAGTCAGATAATCTGTTCAGGATATTCAAAAATGCTCTACGATTTCAATAGATCAAGGAAATGAGTACTGAACTAACGGGCGTTGC
>LUCH01009195.1:1621-15775 GCA_013368495.1 Paragonimus heterotremus | reverse complement strand
AAATCGCTGAAATCGCTGAAATCGCTGGACTTGACTCAGTTATTTCCTCAAAATCGACGGAATTTCACAGACCCCGCGAATTGTCCAACCAGTCTGGGATTTTAATTGTCTGGACGTTATGGAATGTTGTCTCGCGTTAGGATTTATCGTGGAATCAAGGACGGAAAGCAGAATTGCGTGTTAAACAGGAAAACGTAAAATGATCATGTGAAGTATGACGAATAACGGATTCTGATATTTTCTGACCAAACCTTTTATATAAAATTTATAGTTTTGTGTTAGTTAATAAAATATATATCTCCAACAGACAACTGTTATCGTATAACGCGGAAAGAGATCGATTCACAGCTTTTCCTAATATATGACTCCAGCCGAATTCCGATGTCGAATTAGTATATACGGCCGTTATGTAGAATGGAAAAGATTTTTAGCAATACGGGAAGATTGTCAGGTGGTCTGTTAGGGTATATATATATATATATATATATATATATATATATATATATAACGTGCACAGCTATTGCATAGTAGTCGATAACTATACACAACTGGTAATCATTAAGTATGGAGTAGGAGTGTACCAGGATGGTTTTGTTACTACAAACGGGGGGGTTATAATGTTACCATGTGTTGGCTATGGTTTTGTTGTTCAGCTGCAAGTTTCGGGCAAAACTATGTACAAGATCTATCCTGCTGGAGAAATAATAAGCTTCGAAATTGATATATACCTCGAAGGGTGAAGTTGGCAGCTTTGATCAGTTCGAAGTGTGTGGCGTTGTATCGTGTGAGATAGGTTTAGCCTCAGATGTTGTTAGATTAGATCAAATGCTTAGATATTATTTGGTCCGTTTCCGAAGATACCGTTTTCAGGCCAGCAGAGTTTGAAAAGAGACATGACGTTCGTTGATGTCAGTGAAGTTTCTTAGTTTCCTTTGAATTGATGTATATTACTACTGGCTCTAATTGCACGTGGGAGCTTGTTCCAAATGTAGGTATTTGTCACTAGGAAAAAATGTGAACGATGATTTTTACGGGATTTAAGAGCTGTCAAAGTGAACTCTTTGTTGTTGTATTTTGAGCTATGCTGAAGACGAATCGCGAGTCTGACAGTAAATTTATTGCCATAGACTAAGCTATACATTAGTGCGAGGTTCAGCTTGGGACACCGTAGCCAAACAGGATGTAGTTCAACCGTCTGGCAGCGTTCCCTGTAGTTCAGAGAAGACGGATAACTTACTAAACCTTTCGTGAACGCACGCTGGAGACTTTCTCCAGCTGGTCTATCAAATCTGTGTAAGTGACTATACGTGAACGTACAATACCCAAGCTGGGGTCGTACGCACAGCTTATAAAGGTGTAATCTAGCTGCAGGAAGGAAGAATGAGTGTTTAATGTATCCAATCGTTCGTCTAGTTTTAGCTATTAAGGAAGATATGTGTTCAGCGAAATTGAATGAGTTTGAGTAGCGTACACCCAGGTCACGGACTGAGTTGGCAGTTTAAATACCATGGCCATCCAGCTTTATAAAGTCCTCTGGTATATGACAACCGCGTGCGGCGATTGTGGATTTATTGGCTCAGAATTTCATCAGCCAAGTTTGACATCAAGACGCTAGTGACATGAACTCCTCCCGTATATTTCCTAAAGAAGAATTGAGATCGCCAGGAGGAAAAGTATAGACAAGTTTGATGTCATCAGCAAATAGGGATAGTTTGGCATGCTTGATAACTTCAAATATATCGTTTATATACATAAGAAAGAGTAACGGTCCCAGAACACCTTCTTGAATCATTCCACTGGTGACTGGTCTGGGCGATGAGTTATCTATTTTCACTGCTTGTGTGCGGTCCACAAGGTATGAGGCAAACCAACTGAGCAATGGGTCACGTATACCGAAAGATGCAGTTTTGATCAGAAGACGCTTATGGGTCACATGATCAAAAGCTTTTTGCACATCCAAAAGTATAATAATAATTGCATTCCCTGAATCAGCAGATTTTGTAACGTGATTAAAGAATTCCAGCTGGCACGTAATGCACGAACATCTACTGAGGAACCCATGCTGGGAGTGGTTTGAAAGATTTTGTGATAATAGGAACTCAACCATGCGACATTTTATTATCCTTTCCAACACTAGAACAAATTGAAGTATGGTTAATGGGACGATAATTGATGATGTTTTGTAGCGAGTCACCTTTGTAACGGGGCTGAATTACAGACATTTTCCATTGGAGAGGGAAGGAGCCTAATGATATAGAAAGTGTATAAATATTAAGCAGAAGGAGATGGATGTTATCCCCTTCGTGTTTGAGAGCAACAGGATGAATACCCTCTGGACCAGGAAGATAAGAAGGTTTGGTGGTAGCTAACTGAGAGCATATTTTCACTACATCAACAGTTACGCGGCTAAGGAACGTGTTTGTTTTTACAGGGAGAGGTGGAAGCAATATATTTTCTTCAATGTCAAAGAAAGCAGAATACGAATTGAAGGCCTCTCAGATTGTTACAGGATCATCTACGGTGGTTTTGTTCTGTAGTGTAACTACTGAGATAATAGGGTCTCTTCTACAGTTTCTGCGTTTCAGTAGCTGCATCAACTCATAGCTCTTCTCTTTACTGTTCAGCGCACGTTTTCCCTCATTTAGGCGGAGCATTTTGGTTCTATTTTCTATAGTGTCAAACATTTCATGCATTTGAATAATAAGGGAGAAATCATGCTTTTCGGTGTCGTGCTTTCAGACTTTTGAGCTTAGATTCCTCTTTTGGAGTAAGGATCCTGCCTTTACCACACACATTACGACGTTTTGATCTTTCCGGGGCTAAGATATTCATTAAATACTTCGGTTGCACTACTAGGGTCAGAGGTCAGAAAGAACGTGTTCCACACCAAGGACCTCAACAGAGTGGCGGACGTGTTCCAGTCGATTAATTTTATTTGGCGATAACATATTATGTTCGACATTTTTACAGATTTTAGGCCAAACTTGAAGTTGACCACGTTGCTTTCACTTCCTGGAAACCGTTCTAGGACGGATACTTCAGCAGAAGAGATACCTGTTGTAAAAATGAGATCTAAACTGTGGTCTAGTCTGGTAGGTGCTAAAACGTGTTGGCGCCAACCATATACCTGGACGCATGCGAGAAACTCTGCCTGATTTGCAGGGGCTGTGAAGGAGGTCCAGGAAATATTGGGCATATTGAGATCTCCACCAGTTATTTTGTACTGTGTGGGCAATGTTGATACATAATTCAATCCATTAATAAGGTTGGTCATGTTAGTCATGAGTGGCGTTAGATGGTTTGTAGATGCATCCTAAGAGTAGTTCACAGGATTCGGTTGACACTGATAGCCACAATGAGTCATTAATTCTACCAAGACACGGCTCATCGAGTATGGTTGCAGAATACTGCTCCCTCAAGTAAATTAAACATCCGCCGCCACGTCCTGTACCGCGATTTTTACAGAACATATGATAACCTGAAACATTTGGTTGTGTGTTTGAAGTCTCAGGGGTACACCAAGCTTCAGTGACCAAACTAATGCAAGGACTATATAAGGAAATGAAGGGTCTAAAAATATGCATCTTATTGACTAGTAAGCGTGCATTCAAAGCAATAAACTTAGTGTATGTCCCTTATTCGAAGTCATTTTTAAACCTTTAAAAATGTCCAAAACAGAAGGGTCTTTGTGATTCAGAGACTTTAGTGACGTCCCTTGGTCTGATGCGGTTACAGTGAGCGCATCGATGACTAATGGAATGTCACCTGTGTCTGAGTCCATGACAGAAAATTTTGGAAAAGTGTCAGTAAGGTGTGGTGGGGCAGTGGGGATATGGGAGGCGAACTGGGCAGTGGGAGTTTGAGCAGTGTCTGACGCAATAAAAAAGGGTAAGGCTGAAATGGATTGGTCATATCCACATGCACGTTGTCAGCGAAGGGATCACGGGTTGCATTTATGTGAGCATTAATACTATGGGGGCTGTTCGCATTAAAGGGGGCGTCAAGCATAGGATAAGCACCTCTGGTGGAAATTGTGGGGTTATGGTTAAGTCTTTCTTTAAAAGGTGTGTCACGTGAAAGATTGCTATTGTTGGGAAGAGACCGAAGATTAGGGGTTGGTAATAGATACATCCTTTTTCCCCTAGGTGTGGGTATGGGGTTACGTGCTTAATTTTCCTTTGTAATGCGGAGGAGGTAAGCACGAACGACTCGTAGGATAGTGGGTTGAGGAGGGTTTATTAAAGCCAGTGCTCCACTGGTGGCCGGTTGTTGGGTTCCTTTGGGATGAGTTTAAAGTTGGAATGCCGACGTGTGTCTGACTGGTAGATGGTCTGAGCCTTACTTTGTCTGATCTAGCTACCGCGTTGACAGGTTGAGATCTAGACGTCCTATTTGGTTCAATATGGGCACATTTATCTACATGCTGTTGTTTGGAAGTTGACTCCTCGACGGGGGCCGCCATTTCGTAAAGCAGGTTGCTGGAACTGTCAAAATCTACTGTTAAGTTAATCAAGTCGGCGAACATGATGTCCTCTGTTGCGTCGTTGGTCTTTTCAAAAGGTACAGTAGCATGCTCAGGTGTGATGCAACAGGACGAAGCTACACACTTAGCTGGACCCGATTCATTACCTTTTGACATCGTCGCACCTTGTTTGAATGTTTCCTGAGCCACACGCTTGGAGGTGACAGTGTTGCACAATAAGCGATTTTGACATTCCCTCTCAAGTGGCGTTCTATCCTGCATAATTCTTATCAGTTTAAGGGAGGTTTTGGACTTGATAAGGTCCTGACATTGAATGAACTGTCTCGTAATTGTTTCGCTGTGGAATTTGAACAAAAGCGAGCAACAGATCTTTTGAGTCTTCTTACGAAGACGAATGCAGGTATATGATGTCGGGTCTATATTAGTAATCCTCGTGAGTAGCTTCTTAGTGCCATCGAGATGAAGCTTATCTGGCACATTGAATACGATGGCATTATATGTGCAACGCGTCCTGTTTTGTGATTTCTGTTGCCAACGTGTTGAGAAACATGCTTGCGGTCTCTATGTTATCCATCTCGGGACATTCCGGCACTTTGAAGATGTAAGATAAAGAGATAAGATCCTCCATTAGGGAATCGAATGCAGCATAGCTTGTCTTTGGTTAGGCAAGTTCAGCTTCCAGTTTAGATACCTCACCAATTAACTCCGCCAATACATTGTCTAGGGAGATCGAACAGTTCTTAGTTACAGGGGTATTGATGGGAACCACCAGTTTATCTTCACCCCCTCTAAAGGCAGTGTACGTGCACTAAATTAACCTTTCCCCAGGTATACGCAGAAATACCAGACGCGAAGTAAAAATACAGATAATTGCGGAGACCGAAAATATATTATGCGATAATTACAATTGGTCTCGATCAGCGCTAGACGACACCGATACGCGGAATAGCTAGGGAGGATAAGGATCCGACCGCTGAGCGCGCGAGCACGCCGAAAAGTGTGTGTGTATGACGCGCATAGGCCGACAGACATGCACACAAACAAACGCGATCGCATGCATCAGGCAGACTGCAGACAAAGATCCCTAAGGTCCAATGTACAGTGTGAGCTAAGATTTTAGGAAGGATTTTGCACATCGTACAGCAGACAGACCGGGGGGATCTCCAGGTCACTACAGTGTCTTTGGAGGGGTCTTCGCAAGTTTTGGGCCTAGAGCACTTGCCCTTAGGGCGTTCAATATCTAATTTAGAGCTAGAAGAAGTGGTTTTAACACCAGTCGTTCTTGTTTGACGACTGGTTTTGGTCACCATAATTTGTTATATAAGAATATTTTCTAGACAGACGGGGACATAAATGAAGTGTAAGCAGAATGTACGGTATAAAATTTGTCAAAAATAACGAATATATGAGAAACATCAGATTAAATATCCACGCAGTAATTACTTAGTCTTTTCGAAATGCGTGGATGACATCTTAACAAACACGAGTATTGAGAACTAGCCAATGTGAATTACTAGTGGAAAGAATACTGTTTCCTCAGAGACCTATATGAAGCACTAATGACATTACACACCTACCAAAAAAAACTCGATTTCACTGGTTTCAGCCATTTTATTCTATGTAGATTTTCTGAGACCAAACAGCTAAAAATGTCCATTTTGTTTAAATTAAGAAACCGAATACATTCTGCCAAATGCGATAGAAGAATTAGTTGTTTTTACACGTGACACTGGTTTAGCCTCTTTAGACATAAAAATAAAACTGAACTATATGACATGCGGATAGCAACTGTAACGATCCACGTCTGATCGTTGAGTTACGAGTAGTCCAAATGCGGATCCCCAAGTTGAAAACTAGACCGGATCCAACAATTTCCACGGCGACGATAGTCTCATCTGGCAAAATCAATAGTTTCTCAAGAGGACCAACAAGGCCGAAGGTGAGCCGTCACGCCAGTAGGCTAGGACAAGAATGACTACTCGCGTCGCGGACATTTAATGACATTAGTTTATTAAAACAACGGGGTGGGTGAGGTAGCGGTGAAAAATGTCAGGTTAGCATGAAACATGGGGAATGGAAACGATTGGGACGAATTTTCTCAGTTCATGGATCAACATATTTACGGCAACAATAATAGAATCGGTCAACTATTAGGTTTATTTGAAACACATACTGTAATCAGTTTCAGGGCAGACAAGCTACAAGTGTCAACAGTTTATAAACCGTCCCCACTGAGAAACACTTGACTTTTTATGTTTTTGTTCCCTACAGAAAGTTACCTGTCTGCATCTCCGTTAATTGTCTCAAAGTCGATGGTACAGCAATCGGTAGTCCATTGAACCCAATACTTGCGAATATATTTTTAGGAATGGTTGAATTACAACTATCTGATGCTACAGATAGCGCTGGTCTCTATAGGCAGTATGTAGATGATATTTTGATTTCTACCACGAATATTAATTTCGATCCATTTTCAAACCGTTTTAATTCCGTTTATCCTAACCTTTCTGTTTCCCACGAAGAAGAAACAAACGAAAGTTTACCTCTTCTGGAAATTTTATTCGTTAGATGGTAGGATGGTTCAATGCAACACTCAGTGCACCGCAAGGTCATTTGAAGCGGCCAGTATTTGCCATCTTCTTCTTTTGCCCCAATTACTTACAGATGAGGTCTGTTGGGGACTCCGGTTCATATACCCCGGGGAGATCTGCACCGATGAGTGCTTGCAAAGAGAGGAGGAGAGGTTAAATGAGGTGCTGCTCGCAAACATATATCCTGATGAATTCAGTGGTATTCACAACCAGAAAAGATTGATCAAGACCGCCCTGATTACGGTTTCTAAGAAGCAAGTTTTTCTGAACATACCTTTGAAAGGCGACCACATCATAAATGACGTAAATCACAAATAACAGTCTGCACTGACTCATGCATACCCTGTGGCTGAATTGCGGTTGCTATTGACAACCGCAAGTGTTTCTCAGCTTGTTCTGTCCCACATGCAGTCAACCAGCTCATTTGCAGTTGCAGTGACGTTTATATCGGCAGAACAGATTGGTGCCTACGACAAAGAATGACTGAACATATCCCTAAGTGGTTGGTGCGTGGTGACGCAATAGACGATGGCAACAGAACGAGTGAGCTAAAACAACCTTATCTGTTGCAAAGCACATCATGAAAACAGGCCACATTGTTGATCCCTCCAACTGGGTTCCAGTATTATTTCGGAATCCTAAATTGCTTGCTCTCTCCGAGGCAATATTAATCAGCACTCTCTGTCCGGCTCTGTGTGTGTATATATAGGCCGTTGAATCCTGCACTTTGTCTGTCCTACAACTGGTGACAATCTTTGTTTCATGCAAACATAATCACTGATCGTTTCTATTATTTTTGCTGTCCGCATGTCTTACATATCCTAATGTTAGATGAGACCCGTTTGTGAAAAGTCAGGGCTTCAGCTGGATTCGAACCAGCGACAGAAACATTATGTCTCAACGCGGTAAGCGCTCTACCAGCTGAGCTGCGAAGCTATACCAGGAGCTCGGAAATTTCACATTTGAACTCGGTTATCCATCCGTCCCACTGTCTGATATGGAACCCATCAAATGGCCCAGGGTATCGACTGTCCTGGCAGGATTTCTCGAACAGCTCACGTGGAAATCCAACAACGCATACCCTATTGTCTTATGTTCGTGACTGAAGAGAGTAAACAAAGTGTCAGCATCTCGCAATATGTCTTCTATCGTTAGTGCTGAGCTGAATCAGTTATTTAATTTTTTATAGGTGCCTGTGTCTTTATTTTGAAAAAACGAACCGGTGTATCTACTACATTTTTGTTCTGTCCTAAAAATGATGGATTTAAGTGTTGCCTGAGTGATTTGCACAATTCCCTTCGATTAGATCCCGTTCATTCCAATTATTTTGGCACATCGTCGTGTATCAAACGTAACAGTCCGATACTGGCCATTCATTCACCCTCACATCTGGACAACAGATACAGCACTTCAAGTGCCTCACCACACACGCATCTTATTCCCAACATCCAAGGTCACATAGACCGATGTCTAACGAGCATCTCAAAACTGTGCATCAGGGCGAAAAATCCTCAGTTCGAACCATACCACAGGAATGCCAACCAAGAAAACTAACCGAAGAGCTCACCTAAAAACATATCTGCTAAGCGAGTCGGGTTTGTAGTGAAACAGATGTGTGAAGTCTAATAATTCTCGATACAAAAATAACGAGTGAAGCCAAGGACTGGACTCACCAAAGATTGACAATGTTCGTGAGGCGTCCAATGACGCTGGAAAGTATTCAGAGTGTTCCAAACGCAGCTGAGGATGCGAAGTAACAGAGCTGACAGTTAATCCAACAAATAGGATGTTTTAAACTGGACGGCAACCACTGGCGTCATAGGAAGAACCAGCAAGCACGTATAGTAGAGTTTATTCGAAAACGTGTTGTGTTGCTGTTTTCACTCGAAACAAACAACAATGTACAATGTGGTCTGATGCAACAGTTACGCAATGTTATAAAAATGAAATACAAAATAATGAAGTCTCTACAGGCTATCGAACTGCCCCAAAATGCACCGCCAACTCCAACCATTCCATCCGGTACTGGGGTGTACGTGTATGTTAAGTCGAGTCGTTCAGCTCTTTCGTCCCGATGTTTTGGCCACCACGGTCCACGGCCGATAACACTTGACTGCTGACAAACCCCACTGCATACATGGCTGGGTAATTGATAAGCAACCCAAGACCTCGAACCAACACGCGCCAACTGGCGAAAACGGACAAAAGAGAAAAACGATAGTCCACTACAGCAGCATACTATGACGATAATTTTTCCACCAAACTTTGGTTAATGAATTGCTACATTGATGAATGAATTAGATTTACAAAGTGGTGAGCGAGTGATTTAAACCATGTTATATTTTTGGATTTACCGCAAAATTCTGTGCACTATGACGTGACCTTATACAACATTTTTTTCAAAACGCCAAGTGGCGTATGACATTTGTTAAAGAGACAGATATAAGACTCCTAGAATTCGTAAGAAAATTACAGATTAGCAGATGTTGAACATACTTACGTACACATGAATCTATGTTGGACAGTTTATAAATAAATACCAGTTTCTGAAAGTCAGCAATGGAATATATAAAGTGTAAACTCCCCGTGTAATGTGCAGAATATAACTATAACCACTGCATACCTGGCACACACCAATGGTATTGCAACATACAGCAGAAAGCAGTAGACTACTGTCAACAGTGAGAGGTTGAGAGTAATCTCATTTTATTTCAGTGATTTCAATGATCAGGTTTTCCGAATACCCGGATAGGTGTCTCGAATATGTATATCAAATTTTCAGTTGAGCTCAAGTAACAACGACGCACTCACGACAGACTCTGGTACGTTGTTTCAGAGTTGACACACTTTGGTGTTGGAATGGTTTTCTCTGTAAATCAAATGGTTCACTTGATGTCGTATATTTTCAGAATTATTGAAAGTATATAATTATATCAACCTGTAGAATGATGGAAAACCGTTCGTCACCGTTGTCTTCTACGACTCAAAGGGTATTTTCATGAGATGACGAGAAAGGAAAGATCGTCTGGTAGTTGGGAAGCCAAATCTTTATTTGAGCTTCAAAATCAGGCTTGCACAGACAAGTGAAGTGATAGGATTTCTTTACGATGGCATTAATCGAAATGGATGCCCCAAGCACGCTTGGCCAACTCTACGTCTAGACGAGACGTCTCTCAAATGCCGAACACGGAACCACGTAGATACAGCCTGCTCAAACGGGACTGAATTCTCAAGCAATATGAGATAACGGTAGCACTTTCTGAATGAACTGACAGAGCAACAGCACAAAGACTATAGCTGCCACACAGACTATCAAAAGACGCCAAAATTAATAGACTGTCTTAATAACGAGAACCCCGCAGTCACAGTTTCGGGTCAACTCAGAAGGGTGTGTTCAATAGACTAAAACGATTTTTACAGCAAGGAGGAATTACAGTAGCTGAGTTTGACGAATTCAAGCCGACCAGTTTAACCACGTCTTGCTAATACGGTTTGCCAAAGGTCCACAAGCTTAACCAGCCGCTGAGACCTATCCTCAATATAGGATTTTCTTGGAGGTGCCTGCTTGGAGCCAATGACTCAAATGCCTCAAGCATTTGGCAGTGGCAGGCCAACCCAACCTGAGAGCACATTGAATGGGACGGTATAGACTCATTCCGACCACCGTTACGCGCAGTAGATGAATTGTGAACCACATCAGTCTTCTGAAAATTAGTCCGAGAAAAGAACAATGCGCGGACGGTCATGGTCAACCGCTCAACGATTAGAATGTTCATTGCTTGAAGATACTCCCTCCATCTACCACATCCCGCATGTGGAAGAGAGCACTGTTGCAGATAATAGTATAGGGTCGTTACTCACTGCCTAAGCACTCTTTCGCAGTCAGTATTGCGACATACAAACAAATGAGCCTATGTGTTTTTCGTCCGGTTGCTTCCCTTTGGCCTATCTGTCTTGGTTGAACCTAGAAGAATCGAACTGCTGATCAGAATAGACTTCCGGGTCAAAATTACACACATAACTGACCACCACGACAAGGTAGCTCAAATGATCACACACGTCACGGTTGGCGGCATCCGATTCGGATTAGCCTGTCTCGGTGATCGAATCCAAAGGACGCCTGTGCTTATTCGTTATCACCGCAAGAGGCTTGCACTGAACCACTTCCGATTCAACTCACATACAACTTGTCTAGTGTAAACCCGAAGGAATAAGACCAGTAAGTGTGAGAATGAAGCGTTCGCATCAAGCCGGTCAATGCTGGTTAGATAATGCGTAAGCTAGCGCGAAATTGGAACCCCTATCTATAGAGAACTAAACAGAGAGAGAGACTGAATTGATGAGATCCACATTGGGGGGAAAACTATTGAAAATCTAACGTAAGAAGCAATCCCATTATATGTGTGCATGTTAGTGCACTTTAGATAGGATACAGAGTAAAATCAAGTTGCAAGGTTGAACCGAAAGAAAAAACAAAACATTCATCACCAACAGTGCTTAAAGAAAGGAGAGGTAGAAGGCCACAGAGATCCAGGCTTATGAAAATGAGAGCGGGTGCGCTCAAAACGACGGTATCGATGGGAACAAGAAAAGATGGATATGTCTTATATTACATACTTGACCCTAACGTACTCATTGTCTCTTGGCCGATAGTGTGCTATCAGTAGGCTAATGGCCTACTAATCCCGATTTGCCAGCGTATGTTACATACAACCCGGCTGTTTACACGCCGGTTGTCCGTTACACTTACGGATCAACTGTGGGACAAACTGGAGACAGCGTTCTTTCGAAGTAGGCGGTTTCAACAACAATCCGGAAAAAGGATATAAGAAACAATCAAGAGCAAAAGGCCCAGTAAGCCATGCATATGACTTACACAAACGTAAAATAAAACGGCGTCGACAAAACAGTAGCATGCCCTGCTACACAATTCAACTTCAACCTGTGCGCGCTTGCTGGTTTCGACCGCACGTTACACGTATTCAAGGTCACACACATCGCAACGCCATACAATCATGTCATCACGACTTATGACACTGATGGTTCCCTTGCGTATCGCACGATTTCGTTCTCGGCCGCACAATAACTGCTCGTTGAACTCGCGGACGCCCGACCGAATCGTATTCTTCCAAGCAGTTCGATTCAGCGCTAAGTCCTTCCAACATCTAAAATCAATTTTATAACGTGAAAGATTTACCCACACAGCATCCTCGTATCTCAGCTTCTGACCACCAGGATTTCGCTCATCCGATCTCAGTTGTCCAAACAGCATCTGCATCAGAATATGGTCATAGACTATCCGACGAACTCAACCGGGCCAGCGAAGTTGATTCAACGTCAGCAGGGCTTCTATTCCGTTCATGTTCGCTCACCACATTACTTCCGTGTTTGGAGCCATGTCCGACCACAGAATACGCAAGATGCGTCCTAGACATTGCAAATAAAAGCGGCCCAGATAGCGCACATTCCGCTGATACAATGTTCACGTTTCGTTGCCGTACAGCAATGTAGATATCACCATTGGGCAGTAGACGAAGAGCTTAGTGCTCGGCTTCAAGCTGTGGTTCTTCCAAACACGTCTATCAAGACGTCCGATAGCAATACTAGCCTTTGCCACACGAACTCTTAACAGACCAGTGGACAAATTGCTACCTTAGTAGAAAAACTACGTGCAACAATCGACAACGTCTCCATTGATGCGGATTTGGAGTGGAGGTGTATAAACAGCACCTCCGCCAGGAGAAGGCTAAAAGAAAGAAAATGTCTTACCTCTGTTGATTTCCAGTCCAAAATTGGATGGTGAGGTCGCGAAAGCCGTGGCCAGTCAATGTAGTTCGTCCTCGCTATGTGCAAACAGAGTGCTGTCATCTGCGAACAGGAGCATGCGCACCAATGAGGTATGTAACTGGGTTGGGGCGCCAAATCGTCGAACATTCAGTAGGCGCCCATCTGTCCGGTACTCTACATCAACGCCGTCCTCCCCAGAACCCTGAAAAGCAACTGTTAGCATGGTAGCCAAATATAAACTAAATAAGGATGGGACCAAGACAAAACTCTGCCTCACGCCAGTGACAATGTCAAAATCATCAGAGGTCGATCCACACGATTGCACCTTTGCCCTCGTGTTCACGAGCAACAATCTAATCAAATTGACGAACTTGCCTGGACATCCAAACTTACTAAGCACCATCCAGAGCGTCTCGCGGCTCACGGAATCGAACGCCTTGGTGAAGTCTACGAAGACAGTATAGAGGGGCTGGTTCCGTTTCCGACATTTCTTCTGAGGCCACTGGGTAGTAAACACCAGGTCTGTCGTAATCCGACTCGCACAAAATCCACACTGCTGTTCGAGGACATTGTCCTCCAGAATGTTCGTATTCAGTCTGTTGAGAAGGATTTGTGATAGCACCTCGCCTGCGCAGCTCAGCATACTAATGCCCCGATAGCTACCGGGGCACCGCTTGCTACCCTTACCTTTAAACAATCCTGCGGTAAGGACATCACTAACATCTTGTAACATTTCTTTTTGCCCTTGTGATTTAGTAGGCTACCAAAATGTTCGCGCCAGACATTCATGATGTCCTCTGACTGGGTACACGAACAGCTGATGTCCACGTCAACCAGTGCTTTGGTAGATTCGACGGATGGACCGGAAACCTCCTTAAGCGAATCGTAAAACTCCCTACGTTGTCGAAGATCTGCGAAGCCCTGCATTCGCCCGCCCTGCTTCCTCTACCAGTCGTCCTTGATTCCGCAGACACGTACGGCCAGTTGATGACGGATAGTTCGGAACGTCGCCTTCTTCGTCTCATTGTCCGGGTCCGCTGTGGAGGCAACAAATGCGGTATTCTTCTCTCGTACCAATATTTTGGAGGAGACTCAATTATGAATTCAGGGCTTTGGTTGAATTCGAACCAGCGAGAAAAACACCATGCCCCAAAGCTGCAAGTGTTCTACCAACTGAACTTCGATGCCACGACGGGCACTCAGAAGTATCACATTTGGACTCTGTTACCCATGAGTCCCACTTTCTCACACGGAATCCACCAGATGATCCAGGGGATCGACTGCCCGGGCAGT